>BCGM01000001.1:1923910-1996410 GCA_001599275.1 Wickerhamiella domercqiae
CGACCGGGTATTGTAAGTGGTAGAGTAGCCTTGTTGTTACGATCCACTGAGATTAAGCCTGAGTTGTCTGATTTGTGCACTAGCACACTAGTTTTGAGTGAGTGGGTGCTCGCTTACATCTAGTGAAATTCAATTTTATATATTCAAAGAAAGGGAAATCAAGACTGAATAGTTTTGGTTTCCCTTTTTTTGTCACTACGAATTTGAGATATGCGTAAAGAGCCTCATTTCTAATATCCAGAATCTGGATGTGTCTATCCCTTTTTCGATCTCTCTTGTTCGATCGTAGCATCTTGAACCGCTAGAAGAGAGAAGACGTGGCGAGTCACTTATGGAAGAAATTCTTATTGTAGACTTGACTTCACACACTTTCGAGCACTCAATAGTTTTCGACACGCGTGTAGACAAATCTCGCACTGGTTACATATATAAACGCAAGAGATCGGGAAAACAGTGTTACTGCCCTCTAGCTTGTCGCTGCTGAGCTTTTTTGCAATTTGCTGGCTTGGCGGGAATTTTTTTTTTCTGGGCTCGGAAACTTCTTTGAAGGCGGATACTGAATCGACTGAAAATATTGAGTCCCTTGAGTATAATTGAGCTACTTAAGGTGAAGTAGCACATTCAGCCAGTCTTCATACTAGTTGTGCAGCTTGAAGCATGATCATGATAACTGGCATTTGCCAAGGCGCACCGCTTAGTTTTGCGCAAAAAGTTTATTACAACCTCGGTTATGGAATTTTACCACTAGAAAACGAATGTCTGCACTATGAAGATCGTTAGTCGTCGGGCTTCAGAAAATAATTGTTCAGCTTAAAGCGACTATCAGCTTACTGGATCATATATCGAACTAATTAAAAATTGTCTGCATTTTACTTCGTACGCGCGCCACCATTATCTTGTTATTTATGAAACGCATATGAATTCTATATTGAATGAGGGTAGAGAGTGTCAATGATGAGTCTAGCCTACCTGTAATTAATTGTAATTCCGTTCTGCCCTCAAGGCCTCTCTCTATGTATGTAAGGATGAATGACGTAAGTATCCACAGTGACTATGAGCTGGGAGGACGAAGACTTCGATGTACCCGTAAATCAAACTGAAGCTCTCGATTTCGCCGATGAGCAGGAAGGTTTCGTCGATGATTGGGAAACAGCTGCGAACAGTGACGATGAGGCGCGGATAGCTGCGGCTCGTACTGCCAAACCGAAGCTGTCGAGCGCTCAGCGCATTGAAGAGCGCAAGCGCAAAGAGCAAGAGGATCGGGAGCGCAAGGCCTTGGAGAAGACATCGGAGGCTTCTAAAGCGGAGAAACAAAAGCTCGAGCAAGAGTCTGACTTTCTAAATGCTTCAGATTTGCTGGCGGCAGCTGATGTTCACCCTCGTGCTCGTGCTAATGCCAAATCCAGCACGGCTTCTAAAGCAGACAGTGGTCCGTCAAAGCTCAGCGATTTGGCAATTTTCAAAGCAACTAACGCAAAGGACTATGCAGACCTGCGTAAGACGCTTGTACCTGTTTTGAATGGCTTAGCAGACAAAAACTCAGCTGTCATGCACACAAATTTCGTTGTTGAAACATGTCGCGACCTCTGTAAACCACTCACTAGCGACCAGGTGGATAAAGTAATGTCCACTTTAGAGGCAATTTCACGGGCCAAGTATCGCGAAGAGCGTGCGAAACGCCTAGGAGCTCGCCAGAAGCCAAATATTAAAGTGGGTGCTGCCAAGCAGGAAGAGAAGGTGCAGATTCAAGCTCCAGAAGAGCTCGCAGATGATGGCCTAGATGACGACGACTTCATGTGATTTTTACAAAATGTCTTTTTTTCTTCTCAATGAAACTCGCTAAATATATAGTATGTTAGTAGTTTTTTACAGCATGTAATATGAATATCAGGAGGAGCGGTCTGTCAGGCATAAAAATTTTCTGGGGCGACGAAATGAGTCTATATCACTTACACAGTTTAAATCACTTACACTCACTCCCCCCACCTGTTTTTTCTTTCAGGGAGGGGGGACAGGGGAGCAGAGCCACTCGTTCCATAATCATCGTCATCACTAAGGAAAGAGAGCGAGGAAGGAGTGCTGATCTCGTGTTGACAGCTGGACCGGGTCGTCACTCGACAATGATATGTGTGGAGTGTACCAATCCTGTTGATAAATTGTGGACTTGCTACTCTGATGAGACGATACGAGCTACAACGTGCCAGCAGTGTGGCCACTTCGCCGATAAATACATTGAGGCTGACGCTGTGGTGGTTGCCCTCGATTTGCTACTCCTCGAGCCAACAGCAATACGCCATGTCGTTTTCAATATCATGGGAGAGGATGATGGTGGCCTCATGATGAGGATTGTTGTAATGGTGACTTTATTTGACGTGTATCTACAGTGGGCCAACGCAGAAAGGTCTTCAACTCAGGCAGAGATAAAACTACTTGATGCGCCAGTTTTTATTCAATATCTGACATTTATTGCTATATGCTCTGTTGAGACGCTAGGAGTCCATATCGTGGTACGGCGGCTTGCCCAATGGCTTCTCAAATGGAGCGATCCGCGGACAGTATCGTCAGCGGTGATCGTGGGGTCTGCATCAAAGTTACTGCCTATTTTAACGCTGAACTGGGATTACGATATGCCACTGGTGTCGGCCCTGGTTAGATACGTTGTTGGATTCTGCTTGGTGGAGGTTCTAAAGGTTGTCCTTGATTGCGGATACACATGGTCCGTTCTACTTACTGCGGCTGTGCTAGGGCTACGTTGGCTTGTGCACGAAAGCATGTGGCAATTCCTTTCTCTTGCGATGTAATTTGTCCATGATAATATTTATATAACTGAGTTTTTCGTGTCTAAATATTTAATTTCAGCTTCGAACTTGTTCCGTGAGTTTTTGCTTGGTCGACATGATGATCTTTCTATTCCAGCATAATTGGAGCAACGAGCAAAAAAAATCTATTTCGCAGCTCGCCTCTTGCCACCGCAGTTTCTCTTATCTCTACCGGATTCTGACTTTCAAAATAAGATTGTGTATCTCGAGATCACGTGAAATTAGCTATCATTTGCCGAACTGAAATTTCGCTGACGGCAGAGATACATAGATAGATTCATGTCTGATTTGGTGAGTGGCCTGGCAGGCGTTACTGCCGAAGGCGGCCCCATGCCACTAAGTTATGCAGTTCAGAAGGTTACATGGGATATGAGCGATACTGTGTTTAACTACACACCTTCGGCTTTCGATTTGGATGGTGCGCTCCGGTCATGGTCGGCTCGCCAACGGGTTAACGCGAGCGGCCGTGTGCCAGTTCTGTATAATATGGAGAGTCGCGCCGGTGCAGCACTGTCATTAGTAGGCTTTTTATCGAAAGTTGACGATGTCTCCTCTCCCGTTGGCGTTTACCTTACCTCGGAGGCGTTCCGCATCATGGAGCCGGTCCTTCTAGCCAACACGGATCTTTGGAAGCCCAGGCGGGTGACATTTTATATTGCTGCTATCGATTATGACTTGCAGACTGGTGAAATTGTTGTCGACCGTCAAGGACCTTTAGAGACGGCGCAGCGATTAGGGCTTTCGGTTTACACCAATATCAACGCAGAGGATATTCACGAGACAGCGACCTTAGCAGCGACGACGCAATGTGCCGCATTCTTGTTTGATGGCGTCCGCGGAAGTCGGCAAGCAATTACCTTACCGACAAGAGCGGACAAATATCCGAAGCTTAATGGCACAGGAAAGATTCAAAGTGCTTGGACGACGATCAACTCGACCTATTCAGTTCCTTTGAGCCCATTTCAATACTTGGGCAAAGCTGATGCCGCGACTATTATTGTGTCGTCTTTGCCCGTGGCTGAGGCTCTTGTATCATCCGCAGTTGGAGCTGTAATGGTGCGCGAGCTCGTTCCGTTTGATGCTCAGGGATTCCAGAAAAGCCTTCCAGCAAGCACCACAAAAATTATTGTTCTTGGAAGCTTCCTAGCTTCATGCGTGCAAATGGCGGTTAACTCTCATTTTGGATTGGGGCATGGCCCGACGATTCAGGTTGTTAAGGACGCTGAGAACAAGTCCCCTGTCAAAATTGCTGAAGAGCTAAGTATTCCTCTCCCGGACTATACGTCTGGATTCCGAGTGTATGCGGCTGACTCTTCGGTCACTGCAGCGGCCACTGGTGCTCTTGCTATTGCTGGCCGCGGTTCTGCCTACACTGTTTGGGACAGTAATGTCCTCGGAGGTAGTGTCGCTGTCGAGTTCCAGACTGACGCTTCCCGAGCGGGCCTGTGGCCGCTGGACAAGGTTAAAGGAGTCGTGGTTGCTGATGTCCGACTTTTAGCCCAATGGGATGTGACTGAGAACCTAGGAGAGGATGCATTCGTAGTCGTGCTGTCCACAGAGAAAGACTGGGAAAAATATGCCCCTCATCTTCGATGGTCAGCAGTGAAGAGAGTACTAAGCGTTGACGCCGCCGCCGTAGCTGGTAAGAGTCAAGGCGCTGAAGGCCGTGACCTACTCTTCGTTGCCCAAGCTGCTCTTCTGCTTGGATCAGGAGTTGATACAGATACTGCCGCCAGTCGTATAGTGCAGGCTAGTGGTCCTGATACGGAACTTGTAGCATCTGTCGTTACATCTGTGGTAAGTAACGTCAAGGAGAATCTTATAGTAGCTTCTCGGCCAGAGGGTGAGGCAGCTTCGAACACTGTGCCCCCAACCTTGCTGCCACGTGCTACTGCCTTTGGTAGCATCTCCAAGACTCCTGCTGAAATTCCTGATGCCACCGAGCTTTCAACCTTCGAACTTCAGAAGCACATTCTCTTCAAAGAAGCCTACCACAGCAATAATGCTCTCCGCCCTGATATCCCTGTGAAGACTGCTGTAGCTCGGGTAAAGACAAACGAACGTGTTACGCCTCTTGACTACGACCGTAATATTTTCCACCTCGAGCTAGACATTTCGGGGACAGGACTCACATACGCGATTGGTGAGGCTTTGGGCGTCCATGCTCCTAATGGCTCTCAGGATGTGGCCGAATTTTTAGACTGGTATGGTTTGAATCCGGATGAAACTGTTGGTGTGCCGCACCGCGACAGCGCCGAACTAGACGAATTCCAGACTGTGTTCCAGACCTTCCGAGACAATCTGGACCTTTTTGGCAAGGTTCCTAAGCGGTTTTACGAGGGAATTGTCCAGTACGCTACTGATGCTGGCGAGAAAGCCAGGCTCGAGCATCTTGCATCTCCGGCTGGGGCTGACGATCTTCGCAAGCTGCAAGAAGAAGAGTTCGTTGATTATTCCGACGTTTTGCGCGAGTTCAAGTCTGCGCGCGTACCGCTACCAGCACTACTTCAGTTAATCGGTCCCTTGAAGCGTCGTGAATACTCCATCGCTTCGTCACAGAACATTCACCCCAATGAAGTGCACCTATTGATCGTAGTAGTGGACTGGAAAACAAAGAGTGGCAAGGTGCGATATGGTCAGTGCTCGAAACATCTGTCCGAGCTTGCAGCTGGCGCTGAAGTAGTGGTAAGCGTCAAGCCCAGCGTAATGAAATTACCAAAAGATCCGTCGAAGCCCATTATAATGGCCGGTCTTGGTACCGGTCTAGCCCCATTCAAGGCTTTCCTCGAAGAGAAAATGTGGCAGAAGGCGCAAGGCGAGGACATTGGCGACGTGTACCTATTTCTAGGATCTCGCCATAAGCGCGAGGAGTACCTGTATGGCGAGTATTTCGAAGCATTCAAGGCGGCAGGAATTTTAACTCATATTGGCGCCGCATTCTCGCGTGACCAGCCAGAGAAGATTTACATACAACACCGTATCCAGGAGGCTTCTAAACAACTTGCTGATGCATTTGTACGCAAGGGTGGCACATTTTACTTATGTGGTCCGACATGGCCTGTTCCGGATGTATCCGCCGCTCTGTGCTCAATTATCACAGGAGAATCTGGGGAGCCGGTCGATGAGGTCAAGCTAATAGAAGATCTCAAGGACGCGGAGAGATATATCCTCGAAGTTTATTAAACGTTTTAGTATGCTATTATGTTAAAATTTAGTGTTGCATTTGTCTGGACCACTTGCAACGGCCACGAGAAGCTGCGGTGTTTTGGCTGCCTTCAGGTTGTTCTGGAAAGTCAGCGAAAAAATTCACTCGTTGCATATATATACATATGTAAGCTTCCCCATCTCGTGTGACAGGAGGAAATCAAGGTTAAAGATGACCACAGCCGACGAGTGGAAAGCACAAGGAAATCAGGCGTTTGCGTCTAAAGATTATGTGAAAGCAGTGGAATTGTTTAGCAACGCTATTGCGGAAGCGCCTACGAACCACGTGCTTTATAGCAATCGGAGTGGCGCGTATGCTGCTCAGAAGCAATACGAAAAGGCACTCGAAGATGCTGTAAAGACAACAGAGCTCAAACCGGACTGGTCTAAAGGCTGGTCGCGTAAGGGTGCAGCGCTACACGGTATGGGTGATTTGGCATCGGCTGTTGATAGTTACGAGGAGGCGTTGAAGATTGACGCTAATAATGCTCAGGCTAAACAAGGCAAAGAAAGTGCCGAAGCAGCGATGTCGCATGTGCTGAATGGTGGACAGGGTGGCGGTAACAATGGACAAAATCCCCTGACAGGACTCTTCCAAGACCCTCAGGTCCTACAGCGTCTGGCTGCAAATCCCAAGACCGCGAGCTATCTTCAGGATCCTAGTTTCATGAGCAAGTTCCAGGCTATGGCTGCCAATCCGATGTCAGTGCTGACGGCAGGCCCGCAGCAACAAGACCCAAGGTTGATGGAGGCATTAAGCGTAGCTCTTGGTATTCAGATGGACACTCAGCCCAACCAAAAGGATGAGCCAATGCCTGATGCTCCGAAACCAGCTTCTAAGGAGGCGCCTAAACCTAAGAGTCCAGAGTCGGAGGTATCCAGTGAACGCGCTGAGGCTGACCGTAAAAAGGCTGAAGCCAACACATTATACAAGCAGCGCAAGTTTGACGAGGCTATCGCCTTGTACAATGAAGCATGGGAGACGTGCAAGGATATAACCTACCTCAACAACAGAGCTGCTGCCGAATTTGAGAAAGGCGACTACGATGCTACCATAGCTACTGAAAAGTTGGCTGTAGAGGAATCGCAGGAGCTCCATTCTGACTATAAACTGGTGGCGAAGGCAATGGCTCGCATCGGGACGGCGTATCTCAAGAAAGACAACCCACAGGAAGCTGTGCAATGGTTTGAGAACAGCTTGACCGAGCATCGCACTCCTGATGTATTGACAAAGCTACGGAGCACTCAGCGCGACATCAGACTGCGCGCTGAAAGAGAATACGTAGACCCAGCAAAGGCAGAGGAAGCTCGTGAAGAGGGCAACAAACTCTTCAAGGAAGGCGATTTCCCCGGATCGGTCAAGGCCTATACTGAGGCGACTAAACGTGATCCGAAGGACCCTCGCGGATACGGCAATCGCGCTGCTGCGTTCCTCAAGCTCATGAATTACCCTGACGTCATTAGAGACTGCGATAAGGCCCTGGAGCTTGACCCTAATTTCTTCAAGGCTTATACTCGTAAGGCCACAGCTCTCATTGTGTCGAAGCAGTACAGGAAAGCCATGGATACCCTTGAAAGCGCACGTGAAGTGGATGCGGAAGGAAAACACTCCCGTGAGATTGAGGAGCTGTACCAAAAGGCACTCACGAAGCGATTTGACTATGAGCCGGGTGAGAACGAAGAGCAACGGGCTGAGCGCTTAAGCCAGGATCCCGAAATCGACGAGATCCGCCGTGATCCTGTGATGAATACCATTTTACAACAGGCTGCCAATGACCCAGCTGCACTCCGTGACCATATGAAGAACCCCGAGGTGCGCCGGAAAATCAATTTGCTCGCAGCTGCAGGCGTTATTCGTACTCGTTAGGAGAAGCTTAAACTACGTACATAAATATATCAAATCTAGATTACAGTGGGTAATCTGCAGCTCCTCAAGTGCAGTTACGGAAATCCCTCTTACCTTGGCTCCTTGTCCCTGAAGACTTTGTTGGTCGGTTATCGTTATGCAGGTCATGCATAGATCAAAATTGTCATCTGATTACGCACAAGAGGAAAGGGTTAGTTGTGCCCAGGTAGAAAGCAGCCAAGGATCTCACGTGACAGATCAATAATCACAACTTACTAATGCCCCTTTTTTCCATGTCGGGCCGCATTTCCCCAGCCCTGTCGACTGGGATAAATTGGCGATGTGCCCCGCAGAAATAAGGTTGATTAGTTGCAATCGGTCACGTTAGAGAGAGCTCTGACGATCACACAATGGCCGCAACTGTTGCTCAGACGGAATTGGAAAAATCACTAGTCCAGCAGACTGCGGTGCGACAGCGACTCCTCCAATGGCGTGAGGAGACCGTGCTCAAGCTAGGACTAAATCCGGATCATCCACAATGGGTCGTGCGCAATTCAATCGTTCTACATGATATCTTCGTCGACGCAATAGCTACTTCTGCTTCAGATATTCATTCTATCGACGATCTGAGGCGCGTCGCCTATTACTGGAAGTGGATAGAGCAGTACGGGTTCCAGGTATTCCAGGTGATCCGTGACCTTATTGACGTCTCCGCAAAACGTGTAGATGACTTCGAGGAACACTATTCATATCCCCGGCAAAAAAGAGTGCGATGCTTCTAATTCCTTTCAAATGCATCTAAATCCCCCCACCCCATTTTAGCTCATCTATTTAAACTATCATTCCTTTTCTTTACTTCAGCATACTATGCACTCCTCCCTCCCAACAAAATCAAGAAACCGTAGCTGGCGAATTTACTAGCCAGAAGAGGGCCAGCGTCACGTCCCTGCCGGTGAATAGCAAAATTTGAATTATGCAACTTAGTTAGGTATAAAGAACTGACTAAAGGAAATAGACGAATTGGCCTTAAAAAAACAACAGAGAGACGATTGTCCATTAGCTTCAAGCCAGCCCGAATCAACGGTAGTGCGTGTCTTTCTAACGTTCTAGCCGATCCTGGCGCCGTCCTGCGGCGTTTAGGCGCAAGGATCGCAGCACGGGTCATTGCAGCAGCTGTTACAGCTGTTACAGCTGTTGCAATTGTTTCTGCGAGCAGTGTTAGAGCAGCCAGGCAGGAACAGTCGGAAGCATGGGCCGCTTGACGGGCACCATGCCGACGGGCAAAGATCCTTGAGCCATCGCGTACAGCAGCCATCAGATAGTTCGCATCCGTTGTTTGCGCATGGGTCGCATGGATCAGCACACGGGTCAGCGCACGGGTCAGCGCACGGGTCAGCGCACGGGTCGTTGCAGCCACCAGACGGGCACCAATTGCAAGGATCCCACCAAGCGCAGCAGCAATCGCCACCCGAGCTGCAGCCGCAGTCATTGTTGCAAGAAGGAGCACATGGGTCGTATGACTTGCAAGGATCACACGGGTCACGGCAAGGATCTGGGGTAGAGCAAGGATCACAGCAGTCATCCTTGCAGCATGCCTTGATAGTAGGCGTAACACCGTTCTTGAGGACATTGATAACATCCTCAGGCTCCGAGGCAATTAGCTGCTGCTTCGCCTGGTTACCAATCCACAGGCTTCCATCCTCCTTCATGAAGATAACAGGAACGCTCTGCGACGACTGGACCTTGTTAGCACCTGCAGTGGCCTCGTTGTTACTACCAGTAGAGGCCACTGGGGCTGCAAGGACCGTCGATATCAGACATTGGACGAGGACAGCAGAAAACTTCATTTAAAATTGGAAGATTGAACCCTTGCTTCGATGATGAGTGGTGTACAGAATGATGACCGCAGATTCGCGCTTTATACCTGGTGTTGCTGGCATCAGCCACCATCTTCGGCAAGAAACTTCCACTTGACCGTCTGGGAAGTTCGAAGTTAGTACCACCAAGGATCTGACTTGAACTACCTGATCAGGACTGGGACCGACTTGGAGAAGCCTTTCAACTGCCTATACAGGATAAATAACGCAGAACGCGCCTTCCTGATGTGCGTTCAATTATGACATAAGACAACCTCAAACTGTACTCGAATTTCCTGCATGGGACAAGGAGCTCAGCAGCATGCAGGCGCGCTCAAAGGTTCAAACCGATGCGAGCTATCAATTCAAGAATATTCACTCTGCCGTCCCCAGAATATCGTACTGCGCCCAGCGGAACCGCGGTTACTGCAATGGAGGCATGTGATTGGAACCTCAGGACTCACCATTACAGTGGGCTCTGAAGGAGCGATCTGCCTATGCCATGACATCAAAGTGTTAGAACGAATTTGCGACCCGGTATGGTTCACAGAACGACGGGGCCTTCGAATTGTCCGAGCTCGAACGCTTTTTCTGTTTCGGTGGGCCACTCGTCGCGGATACACTGCCTTTCAAATCCGATTAAGCCCTCCCGATAGCGACGTTCTCGGTGAAGTATTATCACAGTTGGTCGAAGTTTGCCAGACTAATGATCCCTCACCAAGTTTATATGCACCTTCGCTGCCAGCACGCTCAGAAGCTAGCCTGGCAACGGAAAGGAATGGCCCCGGAGCTGGTTCTGGTCGATCAGAGGCATCCTGTACAACTCGATGTACGGAAGTATCTCATTATACCTATAATACAGCCAATGCGAAAATCACAGATGATAGATCATTTTCACTAACCGCACGGAGCTCCCATCGTGTGGAACTACCCGCTACTTCCAAGAACCCCAGGCTCCGCGACCTCAATCTGAAAAAGCTCATGACGGAGCCCTTGCACGTTGCAATACGTACTCTATCACGAGTGCGGGTACCAGTACAAAATGGCCATAGAACCAACCGCAGGGTTATTTGGGAGCATCTCGGACTCGCGTCGGGCTTAGTGCTGAGCTTGCTCGAGACTAAGGTGGTTATTATGCGGGCTGACTGTGTTATACAGGAGCTCAAATTGGATCCTAGTGGTCTTCGGGCCTATTTCGCTAAAGGAATTTTCGGTCTAAAAGAGCGCTACAACGACGGAGTCCTACATGTACAGCTTCAAATGGCAACTGCAAACGTCGTGCTAGCTAGCCAGTGGCTGGAGCGTCGTAGTGTCATTGCGGAGAGGAGGAGTGATGACTCTCCCACTGAGGCAACACGCCCTACGTCAGGGTGGGTTCGCAGAGATCATGATCTGTTTGTAGATTGAATAATTCCAGCATTGAGGAAGCAAATTAGGTAGGCTTGTAGAAAGAGAGATGCAAGAATTATGGAGGGGCAACAGGCTTAGGGAATTCGGCGGGAGGAATGCTTCACATGACAAATGTCAGCACCAGCCTTGCTGATGCTTAACCCTCCCATTTAGCTAGTGACCCACCAAAAATAAACCCACCTGGCTCTCATTGCTGGACAAAATGCGGTTATTTCAGGCAGCTTTGGTACTGTTTCTAAATGTCATGGTAGGGATTGATGCCTGTGGAGTATCGTAAGTGAATGATTACAACGGCCCTGGTACCGTGAATCCGGGGAAGTCGTTTATGCAGATCAGCAGGCTAACTTACAGTGTCCACGAGGCTTTAATAGCTAGAATTCTGCCACTGCTACCTTCCAGAATAGCTCAACATGAAGACTACATTCGTGCAGGTGCGTTCTATCCTGATGCATTCTACGGATGTATGGGTCAAAGCGACGCTGCTGAGGAGGCGCATTGGCCTCCATTTCTTGCTGCTGGCGCCCGCCTCGTAGCCAAAAAGCGCGCTCAAGGCGCTGATGCATCTCCTCTTATGGCATTTTTGGTTGGAGTACTGTCACATCAAGTTTCAGACGTAAGCTGGCATTCTTTGGGGTTGTCTGATGGATTGCTTAGAGTAATGGCTGATCGCGAGTTTGATTGCGACTATGACACTGCTCACTCGGTTTTGGATGTTGGTGGCGATATGATCTATGTACACCGCCGCCAAGTTGCTGGAGCCGAAGCTGACGATGGCCCGTGGGATTGGTCTAACGCGGATATCATGACCATTCTGGCTGATCTGGGTTATATGATCACACCTTCCCAAATTAATTATTGCATGGCGAGAGGTCGGGCCGCTCTGGCTGCGGAAAAGCAGGTAGCAGCTGCTGGATACAAGCGCTATGCACGCCAGTCCCCTTTTCTGTTTGACGAACTCGAGGACTACTACGTTGGTGGAATGACAGATATGCACGATCAAACTGTGGAGTGCTTCCCGCGGCTGATGGAGTGGTTCGAGGCTGGGGCAAAGGTTCCTGCTTCAGGCTGGGATATCTGCCAGGTGTTTGAGGGAGAGAAGCCCAAATGGCATCAAGGAGCAGAGGGAATTACTGTGAATACCAAAGTTCACGCAGTTGTCCACAAGCCTCATCCTTGGTTCAGCATTGCGGGTGTCACCGAGCTGTTGCGAGACTATGTACAGCCAAAAGTAGCAGCTACTGCGAGCGAGATGGAGGCAGATGTGCTGGTAAGCTCTCATAAACAGGCCAGGCTGGGAGATAATGCAATATGGTGGCCAGAAATAAGCGTAAACGATGAATCGCGACCGTCAACAGACTCTGTTGCGGGTCGCTGGGTAGCAGCGGCTCCTGGAATAGGGGCTGTTCATGTTTATAACAGTCATGATCTCTCTATCAATACCACAATTTATGGATCTACAAAGCTAGAGGGCCTTTATCATGCCCAGTTCGGTCGTGCAATGGCTGTCTATCCAGCTCGCGACCAGTCGTACCTGCTTGTCTCAAGCCCTGGTCTTAGTCGTATTGACGTTTTTAGCTCGAACGGTACACAGAAAGGCGGCATAATTTGGCCGGACGCAGAGCGTCGGTACGGCAGACAAGGAGATAAGACCATAGGGGGATCTCTTGCAGTTGACGAGCTGCTAGGAACCTTATGGGTCGGTGCTCCTTTTGCCGATGACCACCGATTGGGAAATCAATCGGGCGCCGTATGGGGATTATCTGCCTCCACAGTAAATCGAGCTATCGCTGGTGACTTGGTAGAGATTACGAGCCAGCCTACCCTTCGTGGAAGCGGAGCTTATGCGCGACTAGGAACGCGATTGGTAGCAACGCCGCGATTCGTGCTTGTAGGTTCACCGGGAACGTCCCAAGTCCTTGGACTGGACAGAATAACACAACGGCAGATTCTGACCCTCACAGATGATAATGTGAAGGTTCCCTCCGAGGGCCGGTCCGGATTTGGAGGATACCTGTTGGCGGGTGATGCTAATTACATTGTTATTGGTGCCCCGCTAGGCGATGCAGAGACCCAGAATGGTCAGATTTACATTTACAAGAATAACCGGAGGCGTTCGGTGTCAGGTGACAGCAGCGAGTTTGCGCAAAGACTTGGGCATTCGGGTTGCTTGCGCGATGGTACCATATATGTAGCATCTCCACATGCTCACGATGAGCAGGGCACTCTGTGGTCCGTTGATGCTGATAGCGGCGTTCGGAACGAGCTAGGAAGCGGCATGACACCATTTGCAGGAGCATTCGGTCAGATTGTGGCCACCAATGGCACTGATATTGCTATTGGAATACCGCACTATAACGAGAAAGGCGCACTAGCATTTGCGAAAATCAATTCTTTGGTCGCGTCACCGGCTCTATGAACTGACTGCCATGTTGTATGTATGTTTTTATGTATGCATGTACCATATACTCATATGAGGGTAACTAAAGCTGTAGGTTTTTATATGTACAATGATGAATTACAATTTATGATCATAGGCATAGTCATTCTCGGCACTGGAACCGAGATGACGTCCGAGCCAACGATTGAACCCATTGAATGGATGTGCTATTCACACGGTCTGGGGTCATGTCATGTCACACTGCATGCAATGCAAGTCCTATCGTGTCTCTTGCGAGCGGTAAAAAAGCATGAGACGTGTTTGTATTGACCCCTCCGCAGGCTTGAATTCTTCCCCGTATTCAGAGGCAAGGGCACGAGTTCGCTCCACTAGCAGCTCTCGGGCCTCGAGCTCCTCGGCGGAGGGCGGACGACGTGGCCGGGTTTTAGACTCAAGTCGCAGCTGCAATGTATGTCCGCGGGTGAGAACAGACTCAACTGCCTTGCGTTTCTGTCCGTCAAGGTCGTGCCGTGAAATAAGCCAGCTTATAATCACGTCCTTGACTTGAGGCTTCTTAGGCTGTTTTTCCTTCTTAGCGGTCTTCGACCCTCCGCTAATAGTATTGGCCCCCGCAGCAGAGTCTGATAAAATCTTAAGGGACACTGTTGGGTCCGCATCTTCTCCGTTGGGCTTAAGATTCACGACCTGCATGCGCTCGCCGCGACTTAACTTGATCGAGTTCAGTGCTACAGCTTTGACACCATCGGGGCCGATGAGATTTACGATGCCTTTGCGAGGTACTAAACTCGAAATGTCCTGCGTTGGACGGGCTGATCGAGACGCAAATCTAGCAAGTCTTTTCATGCTGGGCAGGCAGCGGAACGCTTTGGTTGGGACCGATATTACTACTAAATGGGAATAATATTCTTCAATTAAACAGTTGATCAATCTGCATTGGAACTGGATTACTCAAAGGGTTCAAGCCGGCTGGTCGCACATATCAAGCTTCACAAAGCTACACCCCAGCGTCATCATCTACAACGCCGGTTTGGAGGTGGCGTGCACAGCGCATTTATGAGTTTCTCATGCCTAAGTCCAGCAAGCAAAAGTTCTATGCTGTTCGGCGAGGTCGAGCACCTGGAGTCTATCTTGACTGGCCCACCGCGGAGGCACAGGTTCGAGGATACCGCGGCGCCGAGCATAAATCGTTTGGATCTCGAACAGAGGCTTTGACGTATCTTCAAAGCCGTGGGGTAACACACCCTAGAAATAATACTACTGCCGGAAAAGAGGGACGTGAGAAGCAGAGTCACTGCGCGTCGTCGGGAAATGCTTTGGGCCACGCGTCTGCAAGCGTTTTGAGTCATGTCAAAAGCATGTTACCACCCGATTCACTTCCAACAGAGAATGGAGAAGCGATTGCTGTGTATTGTGATGGTAGTTCTCTTGGTAACGGTCGAGATGGCGCAAGGGCTGGCTGGGGCGTGTGGTGGAGAGACGACAGCTCGTGGAATGCTTGTGGGCCCATCCAAATCGGAGAGCAGACGAACAACCGCGGTGAGCTCATGGCAATTTTGGTTGCTCTGGAGAGTATAAAGGCGATTGGTAAAGGCGAATACGTCATTCGCTCCGATTCTAAGTATGCGATAAGTTGCCTGACAGTATGGGGGGACAAATGGGAAATAAACAGCTGGACGCGCGCGCACGGCGAAATCAAAAACCTTGACCTCGTCCGTGAATGTCGCGAGAAGATACGGGAAGTGAAGGCAGAGAAAATCCATGTCACCTTCGAACATGTAAAAGGCCACGCAAATGATTATGGCAACGAACGGGCAGATATGCTTGCGAGGAGGGGCGCAGCTGGCGAGTTGCTTCGTGTTGGAGGTCATTGAGTTTATATGGTAGCCGTATACTTGCATTTGCCGATGCGCAAGCTAGCTATGTACAATTCTAAATATTATCAGGACCTGTCATTCTCTGTCCACAGACGAAATTCGGCCGCACTGACAGGATGTGCGTTTGGACCGACTGTCCAGAGCTCCCGAATGCCCATGGAGTCTATATAGTCTGCCAGCTGCGAGTAATGTCGACCGACTTGATTCGTCCCGTGGGAGTCGTCGCTGGCACAAAATTTCCCACCTTTAGCAAGAATTAGTTTAACCAAATCTGGCTGTGGGTAAGGCGTCTGCCACCCTTTACTTAGCGCGGCTGTATTAAGCTCAAACAAGCACCCGCGAGTAATGCCAGCTTCAATATTTCGGACAACCAAGGGCCATACGGACTCGGACGCAGCTAAGTCGAATTCAGGGCTGAAGAGCCTCACAAGATCAAAATGTCCGATGACCGGTGGCGAGAGCTCGGTGATAACTCGATATTGTTGCTCGAAATAACGCCTGTATACACCTTCGACGCCCCAGATAGCTGCCGCATCGTTCCACTCTTTGGCAGTATAATCTATGGGGATCCCACCCACATGGTGAACAGAGCCAACAAACAAATCAGGGTTGTACTGGTCTATAAGCTGTTTCACATATTTAATGTAAACCTCGCCGTTATCTGGTGAATCTACAATTATTCCTTCGCATTCGAATCCAACAAGCATCTCAATACGACCTTCATATTCCCTTTGAAGTCTTCGAGCCTCTTTAAAATAAGCATCAAACACTCTTTTTAGAGTCTCCGGAGTGGATTGGGATTCGATCTCCTCAGGATAAAGGTCACTGTCCCTGAGCCGAGGAATATGCTCGGTGATGCAAAATCGCTGAAACCGGAGCTCTAAAGCACGATCTATTACCTCTCGGAGAGAATCTTTTGCGTGCTGGCAGAACTGGCCGCTATGTGAATGGTGCGTATGCATCTCACGTGTAATGACACCTTCTTTAGTCTCGGAACAAATTCAGCTAGACAGAGCTGGGACGATTGCCGGGACTGTCATTATTCAAAACCTGAGGTTACGCACAAAGCCAACATCCAACGTGATATATCGCCAGCTAATATACACCAAGAAATTTCAACCAGCCGTGACACAAGATTGGCATAATGGCGACTACGGAGAGTGTATTAGATCTGATTGGCAACACGCCCTTGGTAAGGCTAAACCGCATTCCTCAAGCTGAGGGAATCAAGGCGACAATACTGGTTAAGGCAGAGTATTTCAATGCTGGCGGATCTGTGAAGGATCGTATTGCCAAGCGAATGGTGTTAGAGGCCGAACGTGAAGGAAGAATCAAGCCCAACTCAGGATATACGCTCATTGAGCCTACGAGCGGTAACACAGGTATCGGTCTTGCCCTGCTGGGCGCAGTGCGAGGTTACCGCGTCATTATCACGCTGCCAGAGAAGATGAGCAACGAAAAGGTTAGCGTACTTAAAGCTCTCGGCGCTGAGATTGTGCGTACGCCAACTGAGGCAGCCTTTGATTCCCCAGAGAGCCATATAGGCGTGGCGAGGCGGCTCGAGCGCGAGATACCTAAGGCCGTCATCCTTGATCAATATGGTAACCCTAACAATCCACTAGCCCACGAGCTAGGCACCGGTGAGGAAATCTGGCAACAGAGCGGAGGTAAAGTTACCCATTTGGTAGCTGGCGCAGGCACTGGCGGTACGGTTACTGGCATCGCTCGCGCTCTCAAAAAGCACAATAAGGATATTCAAATTATCGCAGCAGATCCGGAGGGTTCGATTCTGGCGTTACCTGAATCTTTGAATACGTCCTCTGATTCGTACAAGGTGGAAGGTATCGGTTATGACTTTATCCCTGACGTGCTAGACCAGCAGATCGTTGATAAGTGGATAAAGACAGATGATACGACAAGTTTCCGACTTGCCCGTAGACTTATTGCTGAGGAAGGCTTCTTAGTAGGTGGCAGCTCTGGCTCTGCTCTCGAAGCAGCTCTTGAAATTGCCCGGGACCTTCCAGAGACAGCAACAGTAGTAGTCGTGCTGCCAGACTCGATCCGCTCATATTTGACCAAATTTGTCGACGATGACTGGATGGTTTTCAACAATTTCGAAGAGGCTCCGCATCCGGATCCATCAGAGGCAACAGTTGCGGACCTACGACTCAAGCCGGTCGTCACAATTGCCGACTCGTCGAAGATTGGCGCTGCTGTTGATACTCTGCGTGACAAAGGATTCGACCAACTGCCTGTAGCAACAGAACAGGGCCGCCTTGTGGGAATCGTTACTTTGGGTAACATATTATCTTATATGACTCGCGGTCGCGTCTCGCCAGACTCGCCCGTATCGGAGGTGATGATAGACTTCCGCAAGTTAACTAGCTTCGCGAAGCCGGAGCTTCTTGATACCTCCGGAGGTAAGGCACAGCGCAATAAGTTTGCTGAGATCACGGAGAAGACGCCGCTGGCGGCGCTAGATAAATTCTTTGAGCACAACTCGGCGGCTATTGTTACTGAGCGGACCCCATCGGGCCTTAAGGCAAAGAATGTGGCCACAAAGGTCGATCTATTATCTTTCTATGCCAAGCATGGGGATGCTTATGACTTCCGCGAGTTGAAATCAGTAGTGTAAGCTAGCTTGTAATTAGCTTGTAATTAGCAGTATAGGGTCGAAGCTAAACTCAGCTGATCTGCTGAACAAACAGCTAGAAGTCGGGAGCAGGGCAAACGAATTCTCAAAATATAATGTGCTGAGCTGAAACCTGGAGCCAATTTTCGGCCGCTTTTGCCGTTCACGTCGTCCTCGCACACTCTTCTTCTTCGTCGCTTATCAGTGCGCGTAAAGTGAGTGCGCTATCGAGGGCTCCACTCGTGCATGCTTAGCCGGTTTCAAACACTAATTAGTATAGAATAATATTCAGTAGCAATGAAAACGCTGCCTGAGAGCTCTCCAGCTTTCTTCGAATAGTGACTGTTAACTCTATCATCCGTGGAATATGCCTCTACTACAGCTCTGGTAGATTCTTACTGGTGTTTAAGTCGCCTTCAAAGCTTTCCATTCTTAGATTGGTATTTGATATATTCTATTCACGACTTTTAAAACATATTTATATCACCATCAGGAAATTTAAGTTGATCCCAGTGATTTCAGAATGGTTACTCATAGAATCAATCCGATCATGGCTGCCACTACAGCTCCTATCATCCGCAATGCTACTCGGGCCGATATAGATACTATTCTCAAGTTCATTGAAGATCTAGCCAGCTTTGAAAAGGCTCTGGATTCTGTTGTTGCTACCCCTGAGCGGCTAGAGCAAACACTTTTCTCCGGAAAGCCAGATGCACATGGTCTTATATGTGAACAAGACGGTAAGGCTGTCGGATTTGCGATCTACTTCTACAGCTACTCAACTTGGCGTGCGCAAAAGGGACTTTTCCTCGAGGATTTATACGTCACGCCCGATGCCCGTGGCCACGGAGTAGGACGATCTCTGCTGTCTTACTTGGCCCGGCTTGCAGTGGAGACTGACTGCGCTCGATTCGAATGGAATGTACTCAATTGGAACGAGAAGGCAATCAAGGTATATCAAGGTGTTGGGGGGCGTCCACAGGATGAATGGACCACTTATCGCCTGGAGGGTGAGTCGCTGTTCAAACTGGCGAATGATAGCCCAGCCACTAGTAGTGTTGCGCGTGAGCCCCTTAAGGTAATTGCAGATCTTTGTGTGGTTCCGATGGGTGTGGGTGTCTCTGTATCCAAATATGTTACTGCCTGTGAGCGCGTGATTGAGGAAGCGGGGCTAGAGCACAAACTACATGCCTACGGCACAAACATTGAAGGTAACTGGGATGATGTTTTTGCTGCGATTAAGCGTTGTCACGAAGTTGTACATGATATGGGTGCCCCTCGTATTAATACCACCATCAAGGCGGGTACACGGACGGACCGCACGCAGACGATGCAGGATAAAATTGATAGCGTCGAAGAAAAGCTTGCGATACAGAATCAGTAATACAACTTGGCAGGCATTCGTTTTGTCTACTTTTGTATCTAAATGCTTTGGAACTATTTGAGGAAAATAGCAGTCGAGCGCATATATATATATATATATATATATATGCTTATATACCTTAAGTGGACTTTGGGGCCCGAATCGATATGCTCATGTGACTACTTATTCTTGATGCCTATGAGTTCGATGAGACTCTCAATGTCTTCTTTGCGCAATTGGATACCCTCATTCTCTAGAGTTTCCTTGAGTTTGACCATCTGTGCTTTAACGTCTTTGTCCATCAGAAGCTTAATCTGCTTAAATACGCCCATTTGTTCGCCGTAACCCTTTTGTTCTAGCACCTTCAGCATATCTTGAATTGCGACCATGGCACCTTGTGAGTTGCTGAGCTTCGCTATAAGCGGGTTCTGGGCGATTTTCTCGATCTGGCTCGAATCGAGATCGGGAAAGTCGGCCTTTGAACACAGAGCACCGGGTCTAAATTCTCGGATGCTCTCACGCGGCAGAAATGCTCTCAGCGGACTTGACAGTCGCCTCGCAGCGTTTCTTGACACTAATATAGAGCTGTTCCGATACATACGGACGTAACGTTGATCTGCTGACTTTGTTCCTTGAAGCTGGCGGGAGAACGCTGCTAGCAGACGACCATTTCAGATGAGACTAGGTTACATATTGGTTCATAAATTATAAGAGAAATGCAAATTTTACCTTAGAGTAGCATACTTTATCACTGGTAAATTGAACGAACAGCGCGAACTTGCTGCTGATGTTCTGCAGGCAGGGCAGCAATTTGGTCTTCTGTGAGCTGTAAGATTTGTCGGATCATCGCCTGCTGCTGCGGATCAAGACTGGCTAATTTTTCGTCCAGTGTTGTTTCAGTTGATCCGGAAGAAGTAGTAGAGCTAGGAACAGGAGCCGCGGCTCCTGAGGTAGAGCTAACGGTCGGCGACTCTTGGCGGGTCGATACAACCTCTGGAGTCGTCGTTGTGGCTGGTGCAACCTGCTGCTGTGATCCTCCTACATGAGAGGCCTTCATGGCGTCGGCAATCACGCGGTCATCCACAAGACCCATCAGGAATAACGTTTGTAGTACCGCGTACGTGAGATCCGGATTTTGCTCAAGGACTGCGCGCACTTGTGCTGGGTTCGAGTCAGCGTGGGTTTTAAGCCCACTCATCACATCGAGAATCTCTGCAGGGCGAAAACGTGCTAGTGTGCGAGACACGACATCCGGCGCCGTTAGCTCCGTGCTCATATGTTTCTGCTGACGATCACTAAGATTCAATTATCAGCGACTATCAGGATAATTGGCCAGCTAGCCTGCTTTCGAAAGCTGGAAGACAAACAGTGGAAATAGAACCAATATTAACACTGGTGGATCGTGTGGCAGGATCAAAAGCTTTGCCTTTCTTTATTGTCTAAGAGTGCATTCACATCTATAACCGCGCCAGCTCAATTGTGGCAGTGTGTTTTAAAGCTCGAGCATCGAGAAGAGCTAGCATCAACCGCTAGTTAATTTTTGACTATGAGTAAAAAAGTGGTAGTTGTCCCCGGTGTGGGTAACTTTATAGGTGTTAGTGATGGCGAGGTTGACCAGTGGAAGGGCCTGCCGTTTGGCATAGTTGAGAGTAGATTTTCTTTGCCAGTCCCTGCAAATGGGCTTGGCGATGTCGACTGTAGCCAACAAGGCCCATTGGCACCACAACATAAGCCATATGATGATGATTGGAATGGAGTTGAGCATCCGCACCCCTTCAAGCGTGTGTACGACGAGCGCTCGTGCTTGAACATGATGATCACAGCACCCAGCACCGTCACGAGTCCAATTCCTGTTGTTGTATGGATCCACGGTGGAAGCAATAATGCTGGAACAGCGTATCGTGGATCAAATGACCCAGCAGACTGGGTTCGTACCTCTACACGCGCTGGCAAACCTATTATGGTGGCCACTCCACAATTTAGACTCAATCTGTTCGGTTTCCTGGCTATAAATGGTAAAGGTAACTGGGCCATGTACGACCAGCTACTAGTAGGCGAATGGGTCAAAAATAATATCAGCTATTTTGGAGGGGATCCAACAAAAGTGACCATAGCAGGACAGAGTGCAGGTGCTGCTTGTGCGCTGGTTCAAAGTCAGCATCCGAGGTCGCCGCATTTATATTCACAGGCTGCACTTCTATCAGGGTCGCTGCGAACCCTGCATCCTCGATCTTTATCCGAGTATGAAGATCTAGGGCGCCGTATCGCAGCTCAAGCTAATGTTCCTTATCCGGAGGGCCTATACACAGCGCCTTGGCATGTCCTCACTGATGCCTGTGTTGCTCTCGGTGTGGAAATATGGAACGCTTGCGATGACGGTCAATTTCTGGCTGGTGGTGGCAATGCCAACGAGAGTCCATATAAGAGCGTACCGCGTGTCAGACGTCTAATTATCAGCGACTGTGCTGAAGATGGATTTTATCTTCGAGATGACCAGCAGGCACTGGAGATAGTTCATGCAACGCGAGCAGAAGTGTCTACGCCGGACGAGCTTGCTCGCTATTTGACAACAGTTATTTTCGCCAAAGGTGCCGCATTACTGGCAAGCGAGTTCGACGGGCCCGTATTTCACCAATTGCTCGACGGCATGAATCCTGTGGACCCTCGGTGTGGCAACAATCACATGGTTGAGCTTCACTACATCATGCACGCTTATAGAACTTTGCCTGAGTTTGATACTATTATCCACGATGTCCAAGTCTTGTGGGCTAGCCTTGTACGACACGAATGGAATGGGCGTACTACGGCTCGCATCACTGATCACATCGAAGCGAATGTTGATATTGCTCAGTACCGAGATTTCAAACTTATATTAGACCAGAGCGCTACAGTTACTGCTCCCCTTGCACGGCATCTTCGCGGGTGGTAGTGCTATAAACAAAAACTGGATATCATTTGCAGTAATTAATTATTTCATAGCCTCCAAGCCTAATTGGGATTCTCCCCATCTTGCTGTCCCATTAGCGACAGGATTATGTCCGGGAAAGAGTCGATGAAGTCTTGGGCACCAAACTCACTTCCCACTGTCTCGCGGCTGAGCTCACGGATCCTCATGTCTATAAGCTCTATGATATCAGGCTCAGGGAACAGCAATGGACTTTCGTGTTGAATTTCAAGCAGATAAGTCGCCAAAGCTCCTCCAAGGTGGGTCGGTAGCATCCGAATGTCATCGCCATCACTGAGACGAATGACGGCATCGCCTGCGTTATAGACTAGGCTTCTCGGCTTTGAATCTGTATTCTTCCACGTGAGCTTGGCAACCTCCTCGGGCGCAACTGGCATTCCTCCTGTAACCACGAATGCTACACCCAAGCACGCCTGAGCAGCTCTGAGCGCTTCTTTCGATGGCTGCGGCTTCTCTCGAGAAGGAATACGTTTTTTGGCCGCATCAGCTCCATTTCCAGAGCCAAACCAGAAACCATCTTCTTTGTTGGAAGGATCATCGATAATGGACCGAGCTAGTCCATCTAAGGCAAGGCCGCCAGGCGCTGTGGCGGCCTCAAACAGACCCATAACGTCAAGCATGGAGTCCATGGCATCGCGAAAAGTCCGCAAGCCAAAGAACTTGTACTCTTCAATGCCAACATCGCATCCGCCGATTTTTAATTTTGCCATCGCAACTAGAGCTAGGAGCTGGGCCCTTAAATGTTCTCCCTCTCTCGCTTTGTAGTCAGAACAAAGGTAGAAATAGACTAGTACATGTGACACAGATTAAATTATCATGAGAAAATCAAGATGCAACTAAAATATATATCTTTACAATACAATCTCGCCGGCTCGCACTCGAATACGGAGAGACTGAGCGACGGCCCTTTGCGAAGGCGGCAGCATTGCGACTTGTTCGTCACTCAAAGCCATAAGCTGCCGCATTATCTCTTTCTGAGAGTCAGGTTCCGGGCCAGGACTTGGCT
The DNA here is from genome assembly GCA_001599275.1 of Wickerhamiella domercqiae. Classification (NCBI taxonomy): domain Eukaryota; kingdom Fungi; phylum Ascomycota; class Dipodascomycetes; order Dipodascales; family Trichomonascaceae; genus Wickerhamiella; species Wickerhamiella domercqiae. Next base: position 1,947,284 of record BCGM01000001.1, read on the forward strand.
GAGGTGTCTGTCGAGGTAGAGCCGCCGGTACAGGCGGTTGTGATGAAGGTATTGACGGCATCTTCGCAGGAAGAGAAGGCATCGTGGTCGGCAGAGACGGCGTCGAAGCAAGACGTGGTGTGGACGTGGGTGTACCATCATCTACTAGTGCTTGTGCGCTGGTGAAATCTATGCGGCCAATATCTATCAAGGTCTGAACGATAGAGTAGGCTAGCTGAGGCTGTGAACTCAACAACGCAGTGGCCTGTGGTGTATGTTCTAATGCAAACTGCTTCATGTCGGTCAGAAAGCCTAACTTTTGTTCAGGTGAGGAATCTGATATGAGGTTGGCAATGTAATTTATCGCAGAATCCATCGCCTGACCTCCGTCCTGGGTTTTAGCCTGTCGCCTGCCGCCCCCGGCGCGGCCACTAAAAGTATTACTTTGTTCCTGAGATAAATTCACACGGAGTTTCATGCTTCCAACACGGTAGTCGTCTAGATTGCGTACCGCTGATGCGGCAGCGTCGGCATCGAAATATTCAACAAATGCGAAGCCCTTCGATTTGCCAGCTTTATCAAGGATAAGACGGGTTTCTTTGACCGGGCCAGCTGTCTGGAATATATCAGATAGCTGCTCCTCAGTATAGTCGTACGGAATCCTCCCTACGAAGACCGTCTTAGACATTCTCGTTCACAGTTACCGCCGTCTCCTTGTGCTGCTGCTCTAAGCAGAAGTGTGAATTAGAAAACAGCTGAACTGAAAGGACAGAAAATTCAGGACTTTCATATGCGGCAGAACTCTCGCAGGAATGATTAGGGATTGAGAGAGCACTTCCAAAATTAAAATTTTCTATAGAAGTGAGCATGGAGAAAACTGCTAAATATTCGCAAAGCGTCGCCCGAAAGGGCGATTTTGTTACGACGCTATAGAGACTGAAAACAAGCAGTGAACATCACACGACATATTTCTTGCATGCTAATTAATACTTCATATTTGCCAATATGACCGTAACATCTGGCTGCTACATTTTTAATTGGAGTTGAATCATGAGCTGTCTCTCCCCCCCTCGTCCCGATAGCTTCTTGGGAACTGCTCACTAATTGAGTCAGAGAGCCATACTCCATTCTGCCATTCTGTCAGAGTGACAATTGAACTTGAGGCAGGTCATGTTTTATATGTCTGTGTATATAGCCATGAATGGTCCAATTTAATTGAGTAATTACCTTGAAGATCCAGCTGAGTTTAGGCGCGGCCTTGTGGTATACGCGTTTTTTGTTGTTGTTTTTTCAGTTATTTTCGTATCGTTTACACAGTTAACCAGTAAATAAATCTTCCTTAAACCTACTACAGCCATATGATTTGAATTGGGTTGCCTGCCACCTCTCCTTAGGCTCACAATGAGCGCGATATAGGTGCCCGAAACCGGACCTGGACCCAGCGGCCATGCGGCGGGAAGGTTCGGTTACTCATCCACCGAAATCGGCCGCAACTGAAGTGAAATATTATAATAAGCTTCGTGTGAGAGGTCGCATTCCCAAATTTGTATTTGATGGTCGGAAAAACGCTCTACGACAAGGTCTTTGAAGACCACCTTGTCGCAAAAGAGGATGAAAACAACTACCTCATATATATCGATCGTCATCTTGTTCACGAGGTCACGTCGCCTCAAGCTTTTGAAGGCTTGCGGCTGGCCGGACGCCCCGTGCGCCGGGTAGACTGTACTCTATCTACAGTTGATCACAACATTCCAACGACCTCTCGTAGGCAATACAAAGACTCTGCAAGCTTCATCAAGGAAGATGACTCGCGCACTCAGGTTCTGACTCTCGAACAGAACGTCAAAGATTTCGGCGTACAGTTTTATGGTATGACTGATGCCAGACAGGGTATTGTCCATGTTGTGGGCCCTGAACAAGGTTTCACCCTCCCTGGAACAACAGTAGTATGCGGCGATTCCCACACCTCTACGCATGGTGCTTTTGGCGCTCTTGCATTCGGAATCGGCACCTCAGAGGTAGAACACGTTCTTGCAACTCAAACTCTGCTTCAATCCAAGTCCAAGAATATGCGTATCAATGTTTCCGGTAAGCTTCTGCCTGGTATTGCTTCTAAGGATCTGATGCTTCATATTATTTCTGTCATTGGCACTGCCGGCGGTACCGGTTGTGTCATGGAGTTCGCTGGCGAAGCCATCCGTGATCTATCAATCGAAGCACGTATGTCTATGTGCAATATGTCTATTGAAGCCGGTGCACGTGCTGGCATGATCGCACCAGATGAGAAGACATTCGCCTACATTAAGGGCCGTCCTCTAACACCCTCAGGTGCAGAGTGGGAGAAAGCGATGGAGTACTGGAATACGCTCTACAGTGATTCCGACGCCAAGTTTGACGTTGAAGTTAATATCAAAGGTGAAGATGTTGCTCCCACAGTGACATGGGGAACCTCGCCGCAAGATGCCCTGCCAATCTGGGCGTCAGTTCCGGATCCGAGCAAGGTCGAGGATGCTGTGAGGAAATCCGGTATGGAGCGTTCCCTCAGTTATATGAACCTTGAGCCCAATCAGCCGCTCACCAGTGTCAAGTTAGACAAGGTGTTTATTGGCAGTTGCACAAATTCACGCCTTGAGGATATTAGATCTGCAGCTGCAATAGTTCGTGGCCGCAAAGTTGCTTCCAACATCAAGTTGGCTTTGGTAGTGCCAGGATCTGGTCTAATAAAGAGTCAAGCTGAACGTGAAGGTCTCGACAAAGTGTTCGTCGATGCTGGCTTTGAATGGCGTGAAGCAGGTTGCTCCATGTGTTTGGGTATGAACGTCGATATTCTGAGTCCCTATGAACGCTGTGCTTCTACTTCCAACCGCAACTTCGAAGGCCGCCAAGGCGCCCTTGGCCGCACACATCTGGTTAGCCCAGTGATGGCAGCAGCTGCTGCAATTGCCGGGCATCTCGTAGATGCCCGCGAATATATCCAGACTAGCGAAGACGCTACTGTTGACCTGAAGTCTTCTGAGCCTCATCGCCCTCTAAGTCCTGAGCGCACTCCGGGCCCTGGTGACGAGCTTGATGTCAACGTTGTCGAAAAGGCAGCGGCTGAAGCGGAAGAGCATGCACCGCAGGAGACTGCAAGTGAAGCACACGTCGCCCCAGGCGGTGACTCTGGAATTCCGCCGTTCCGGGTTGAGACTGGTATCGCCGCCCCTCTCACCAAGGCTAACATTGACACTGATGCAATTATCCCGAAGCAGTTCCTCAAAACAATCCGTCGCACTGGCCTCAGCGTAGGCTTATTCTACGAGCTGCGTAATGTTCCTGACGCAAATGGCGTGATGCAGCGTACGGACTTCGTTCTGAATCGCGAGCCTTACACGAAATCAAAGTTCCTGGTTATTAGTGGTGATAACTTTGGTTGTGGTTCCTCGCGTGAGCATGCCCCTTGGGCACTCGCTGACTTTGGTATCCGATGCGTTATCGCTCCTTCATTTGGTGACATTTTCTACTCGAACTCGTTAAAGAACGGCCTGCTTCCGATCCGTCTTCCTGCCGATGTCATCATTGCTAAGCTGATGCCAGTAGCAGAAGCAGGGGGTGAGTTTTCAGTTGATCTACCTAATCAGCGTATTGTCGGTGCTAATGGAGAAGTTCTTGTTGAGCATTTCGACCTTGATTCTTTCCGCAAGGATTGCTTGGTAAACGGCCTGGATGACATTGGAATCACACTCAAGAAGGACGCGGATATCACGGCATATGAGCGCAAGCGCTCTGAGAAGTTCTCGTTCTTTGAAGATAAGACCGACGTTTTGGACGTTCGCAAGCATGGGCGACACGTACTCCCTATTTCTCGGGGCGCCCCACCATCACCTGAACAACTTTCGACGCTGTCCAAAAACTGGTAGTCGCGAAAACTCTGTAGCTGCTCTCTAGGTTGTTTATTCATATAGTTGAGTCTCGTTTGCTTTTTTTTACCAAAAACGCTTCCTACTACCTTGTTCAGGTGAAGCCAGTTTAGGGCACTACTACCACGCCAGCTGTTTGCGTCGAGCCCAGCATGTAACTAGCTGGGAGAGCAGGGTGCCCTAGGTGCTGTATGTAAATAATGCTATCGATAAACGGGAATGCTAAGTTTTTATGCGATTATAGAAGCCGCTCATTACCATAAAAATATTGAACAGGCTTTTCTTGATGAATACCAGTGACTACGTCAGATTCAGATGTTGCCACAGATTTGTTGTCGAAGACATCATATTCAAAGTCAGATCCACTATGCTTCGCAACAACACCTGCCGGCTGGTCCACTAACATGGGCGTCTCCAGAGGACAGGTCAGAGCAGGATTCTCAAATGCTTCGCCCACGCTTAGAGTTGCTTGTCTCAAGCGCAGATCAGGCTCATGGGATTCTACGAATCGATCTCCATCGGTTTCCACGAACAGGAAGTGGCGGTCAAATTTGCTCCAGGACACGATTTTGAATACGATCACGGTCAGCGGTAGAGGCATCACCGGAATTGCCACCTGCCATCCGGCCTGCACCCAGACAATACAAAGTAACATAAGATTGCCAAAACCAACGGAAAATAGGATCATGTTGTTCACTAGCGGCCAGTATGCTCCGTTAGACTCATATTTCGTAATGCGAGAATAGAGAAGCGTGTATTTCTTGAGGGGAAGGGCAACTGTGAAGTAAACCGCCGTGATAGGAAGCACTAGAGGCTGAATCGAGGTAAACCCGAGGGCAATAGTCGACAGAAAAACGGTGCTCAAATACTGAACCGCGTACTGAAAGGGTTGGGGCTCGTTAGCTTGTTGCCTCTCGCGCGGGGTTGCCGGGCGACTAACGCCGAGAGCATGACCAGCACGCACAATCAGCTGCAAAGCTTCGATCATTTCGAAGACCACACCAAATATCGCTCGCAACAGGTACATCACCCAAAATGACGAAATGTTCACGATGGCGGTAGCAATACGCTCTGGCACGCGAAGTGTACTCCAAACTTCCCCAAAACTTGGTTTGGGAGACGGTGAACTGTTGACTACACTCAAAGCCTGCGCAATAACATCCCAAATGACGCCAGTAATAGAAAACACGAAGTAATTGTCGCAGAAGAAAAACACATAGAGCTTCCGTAGCACCTCATGTTCGCGATCTATGCGCGTTACCTTGCCTTGCCAGTTGGAGAACCGCCGAAACAGTAGTGGAAGTGCCATGAATATAAATGTTGTAATAAGAGGGGCCAAGAAACCTTGAAGAATGGCAAATAATGTATGGTGGGCATCCATGGCTCTGCCGAACGCTGGCCAAACTGCAGCAAGACGGGTGAGGTTGGATATAAAGCAACCGATAAATGCATTGGGTACGATCCAAAACAACAGCAGTATCGTGTAAATAACATTTACCGTTGCCTGTTTTGACGCTCGTGCTGCGTAGCTGAGATTCAGATTTGTCCAAAGAATTTGGCGCGGTTCTGGAGCCATTCTGAAATTTGCTTTTTTTGGACCATTAGAATGGCCTTGGCGAGCGACATCCTGAGCTTCGCTCATCGTTGCATAGCTCACAAATCCAAAAGGCTTCACTGTAGCCTCACAACGACACTGACGACGCTCCTCAGCTATTTCGTTTTCTAGAAGCTCCATACGCCGTTCGAGTTCTTTTTCCTTGACCGTATCAGCACATTTCTGGGTGCACATGAGCTTCTCGTAAAGGTGCACAGTTTCCGAGTGTTCTTCAAGCAGTTTCTCGAGCTGTTTGACCGAGTGGCCCAATGCAATGCCTGTTGGTCGTGAATTTTGCGCCACGCTATCAGTAAGTTGGGCCACACCAGCCGCCGATCGATACCTCTCTGGAATGTCGGTAGCAAGCACAGTCCGGTGGACCAATTGTGACGTATACTTTGGATGCGAGAGCGTCCCGTGGCGGAGTTTCAGTACTGCAGCAAAGTTAAACCATAGAAGGGAGAAGATGACAGCATTCACAAACCAGCCAAGAACCACGTGTGAAATCACTTGAGTTCCCTGTAAGAGAGTCGGAGTCATTAGCAGAAGTGCATCCTGGCGAGTTAGGTTGACGCTGAATGGACTCTTTAGATTGAAGTACACATTCACAGGAATAGCAACACCGCAGACAACCACTGTCAAAATTGCGAAAATATGACGCAACATACGTAACGCTCGTAGATAAATGACAGCATCGACTCCTATGACGGCTGTGCAATCAGACTCTGTAGACGACCATACGGTCTTGGCAACATCCATAAGCTTGGGATTTGCTGCCGAAGCACTAAATTTCTTCATTCGGCAGCAATAGAGGTCTTTGCAAAAATGCCACAGAATCAGAAACAGTGCTAGGACCACTAGGGCACCTCCTAGGGAGAATGCCAGACCAGCAATGACTGCCGAAGCAGAATAGCGTACTCCACTGAGAGATTTCTGTAGCTGCTCGAGGATTAGCTGCGCAGTATCTCCCATGTTAAGGACAATTTATGAAAGCGTGTCGTGTAATCTTTGTTTTTGTCAGGAGGTGTGTGGTATTTGGGCGGGCGAAAAAGGGGGATAAGTAAGCAGGAGTGGCCCTAACGCGGGTCGAGCCTAATTAGCAGGATCCTCGCCTAAAAATAGACAGCAGATTATGGACGAGCAAAAGCACTGCTCAGGCTCATACGAAGTTGAGAGTTTCGCTGCATGGCTGCACGCTCGCACATCTTGATTGACTGTGCGGTTTGTGGATCGCGGATGAGTTGGTACGACGCACTGAAGTCGTCAAGTGCCAAAACATCATCGCCTAGCCCTTGCCGAGCCAGAGCTCGACGGTAAAGCGCTTTTGCCCTAATTTTAGGATCATCCGTAGCTTCAGGCATGTCAATCACAAAATTTGCAGCTTCTAATGCTTGGTCCCATGCTTTAATCTTCAGGCAGGAGAGGGCCAAATTTTGCAGGGTTGCCATTTTAAGTTGAGCCAGCTTCGATAGCCAAGGCTCCTCTAAGTCCTCAGGATAGTAGCTATGCACGTAGTGGAAGGCTTTTTTAAACTTTCGTGCCGCAGTATCATAATCTCCTCTGGCAAAAAGAGTGCGGCCACAGTCTAACAAAGACTCAATCGCTTTAATCACTGTTTCCGGATATCGCTCAATTACTCGTGGCTCTTTGTAGAACGAATCATTCCAGGAGTCGCCAAATTTGTCTTCTACAAAGGGAGTTGGCGTGTTTTTAGGTAGAGCATAGGCTTGTCGAACTTTTTGGTCGAGATACTCTTTTCCAGTAATCACTAGCCCAAGGGTTGTCCAGGTCGGCGCCTGTTGACCAGGGTTCTTAGGGATCACACGCAACGGGAAGGCAAGTTCGGTCCCATTTGTAACCAGTGTGAAGCTGGATAGCATGTCATCTGTCTCGTCCATCGTAAGTTTAGACAGATTTGGGATTTCAGAGCCATCGGCCACCAGGAATCGACCCCTCGCTTCGAATCTCTTACCAGCAAACCATTTGGTGTATGAGAGCAACTCAGGAAATGTTTCATTCAGTAGCACTACCGCAAATTTTTTATCAGGTGTATCAAACTGGATGAGCAGTCTTCGTGGGGGCGAATCAGCTGTTTCGCTGAAGCGAACTAGATGATCGACATCGTCCATTCTGTTGTTCGGATTACGAAATACCCCATGGTCCTCAGGTTCGGTGTAGAGTTGCCATCAAGGCTCCTTCGTCTCAACAGACGAGGGGCTGAGTCTACCCCCGGAATGTCATTAATGACATTTCGGAACGCTCCTGGGTGTTCGCGGAGGTGGCTTTCTAGTATACAGACTCCGCCTACCCAGCATCCACCACCGGCATCACCAAAAAAAGATCGAGTTTGGACTTTACCTAACGTTCTCACAATGACTCGACTTGCTGCATCGCCTGCCATTGGCTACTTAATTGTTCAGGGCCGCCCTGGTACTGCCTTGGGTTTGATGATTTATGCCAGTATCACCGACTTTCTGGACGGCTGGATTGCTCGGCGTTTCAATAATCGATCTGCTTTAGGAAGCATCCTCGATCCAGCCGCAGATAAAGCATTGATGATTGTTTTAGCTTCATGCCTCACTATTTCAGGAGATGTGCCCTGGTGGTGTGGCACGACCATTCTTGGAAGGGACGCCTTGCTGCTTGCATCGGCAGTAGTTATCAGATGGAGAAGCTTACCTCCCCCAAAGACTATGACGCGATATTGGGATTTAAGTTTGCCAAGTGTACAGGTTACACCAACCACAATCTCTAAATGGAACACATTTTTCCAAATGATATACTTGGGAACTGTACTCACCAGCTCTGCCGTCCCAGGATTTGTACCTCCACTCGCATTGGAGATAGCTGGAGGCGTAGTTACAGCCACAACTCTGCTGTCAGGCATATCATACCTGACGTCGCAGACAGCGGTAAAATACATCCGAAGGTAATACTTCGGACACAGCTCCATTCATTGTAATGACAAAAAGCCCTATAAACTCGTGCGTGCGTGTACATTGCTATCCACTATGTATATTACCTTAGACACTTCTCGATTTCTTCGCTATATATATATGATATCGCTATCGACTAAATTGGATATCATCTATGCGCAAGATAGACTTCACGCACTCTGAAGCCAGGGAAATTGCCGACGTATTCACCAGTGCGGGTTGCAAAACCTTCTCGGTGGAGATGTCTGCAGTGCCCCGGCGCATTGAGATTCCAGTGGAAACCTCCCCTGCCTGATGTTTGGCACGGAGTTCAGTTATGGCGTTAATGGAGTTCATGCCGGCGTTTTCAGCAAGAGTCGTGGGTATGACCTCCAGAGCCTCTGCGTACTCTTTCCAACAAACAGCCTCCGTACCTCCAAGAGAATCTGCCTCCTCAGAAATAACACGAGCAATCTCAATTTCAGGAGCGCCTCCTCCGGCGACGAGTTTGGGCTCTTTCACAAGACACCTAATAACACAAAGGGCATCGTGAATCGAGCGCTCAGTCTCATCAAGAATTAGAGAGTTGCTACCCCGACAAACGATCGATACGGTTGCCGACCGCGTGCGTTCGTCAGATTTGAGAGTGGATGCGTCAGAATCAGCAAGATCACTTCTATAATTCTGAGGGAGGCCAGTGAATTTGAGAATCTTAGCCTCGGCTTGTACTACTTCCTCGATAAGCTCAGCAGAACCCAACCGATCCTCTGTGAAATTGTCGATATCAGCAATAGGCTGGCATCCAAGAGTTTTGGCGATAAACTCCACTTCGTCACGCTCAATGTCCTTGACTACCATGATGCCGAGCTTGGCCAAGAAGTGGAGACTCATGTCATTAACGGCATCGCGCAAGATTGATTTTTGGATCAAAACGACGTTACACTTGTGCTTCTTGATGGTCTTAACAAGATTTAAAAGATATTGGCGTTCCTCCTTGAGGATCTTATCCATTTGGCGATAGTCGCTGACCACTACGTGGTTCTCGAGGTCAGGTTTGGGAGGCGACAGCTGAAACTGGATGAGTGCAATGCGTGCCTTCTCTACTCTCGTGGGGCCACCAGCTGACGTTACTACTTGCTGGCGCAGCACCAGGCCGTCCACCAACTCGGTATCGTCAATCGTTCCTCCAAGCTTTTTGACCATTCTTATGTTGCCGAGGTCAACTGTTCCAGTACGGGAATCAGCAACACGCAGAACAGCCTCAACACACATCGGCGCCAGCGCCGCGCTTGCCTGGGCCACAATTTTTGAACTCAGTGACGTCGATGCTGCTTCAATCAGAGGCTTTTGACTGCCGCTGAGATCTACGGAAGTAGCCATCGAAAGAATAACTTCTACTGCACGCGACGCTGCCCGCTGGAAGGCTTCGGCAATCACAGTGGGATGAATACCGCGGTCAAGAAGCCTTTCACCGGCCCCCAGAAGAGCACCAGCTAATACAACGACTGAGGTTGTACCGTCGCCAGCCTCAGCATCCTGGGCACCACTGAGCTCAACGAGCATACGAGCCGCTGGGTGCATTGCAGCCATGTTCTCAAGAATCGTATGGCCGTCATTCGAGATGAGCACCTCACCCTTGTTGGTCTTGATCATTTTGTCCATGCCCTTCGGGCCAAGGGACGTGCGGATAGCATCAGCCACGGACCTTCCGGCCATGATATTGGACCGCCGGACCTCTATGGGCTTCTCCTTATCCCGAAACGTGTTGTTTGCCACTGTCGCCATCGTGAAAAATCCGCTGACACACTCGCGCTGACAACTGGCGTGGAGGGCGATTACAAATGAAGGAACCATCTGCCTCTTCATCTGCTAATCCCTGGAAAATATGCTGGAACCAAGACTCCAGCACTGCCAGTTCGCGCAATGGTATAAATATTTTAAGCATTTAACACCGCGAACTCGTGTGCTAACTGCGCCAGAATCTTTCAGAAATTACTTAACTGCTGATGGTCTATATGTTCCCTCGGACACAGATGAAAGTGATGTCAATTCTTCTAGTACTGACGATAGCGCAAACGATGAGGAAGAAGCAGAGCCTCATTTACCTCCTGAAGACTTCCACCGTCTCATTTTGGATACAATAGCAGATCTTGGGGGAGCTGTTGCTCCAAAGCTCAACTGGTCGGCTCCCAAAGACGCTACTTGGATTATGCCTGGCACGACGATGAAGGCTAAGAGTCCATCAGAGGTGTACATGTTGATAAAAGCGTCTGACTTCTGTACTCACGATCTCGCATTGAATCCGCCCACAGTCACTCTAGTGCTGAGAGAATGGTTTGACATAGTGCCCTCCATGGAATTTCGCTGTTTTGTCCGAGACAAAACTCTTATAGCAGCCTCTCAACGAGACATTAACTATTACGATTTTCTTCACGGGCTGCGTTCAAATATATGGCGATTGTTGGCAGACCTTGCCACTGAGCTTGTGGGGAAGTACCCAGACTCCTCGTTTTCGTTTGACGCCTACATTCCGCGCTCGCTCGAACGTGCTTGGTTAATTGATATAAACCCCTGGCTTAACCAAACGGATACGTTGCTGTTTAGTTGGGAAGAACTCCCATCAATTGAGCCCGAACTACGTCTTGTCGACCGCGAAGATGCGACGAGGACATTTTCCTCAAAGCCACATTCCGCTAATAACGTCCCGCATGATCTTATAGATATGCCAAGTGACCAATTCAGCGATCTTATTTCCCAGATTCAAGAGTCCCGTAGAAGTCAGCTGGCTGAAGATGAGGCTGGAACGTCCCAGACCCATCCGGGCCAAGGCAGGAACTAATTCTAAACTGGGGAAATAAGAAAAATAGAATCTGTGTACCTAAAGATGCACTTGCTGTGTGCACTATTTAATGACCGACAAAGAGGTGGAAAAATTTGCTATGTATATGCGGAAGGTTATAATGAGTTGAGGCGGTCTCGTTGCTCTTATATCACATCAGAGCAGACATGTCAGTTTGCGTTGGCGCACTCTAGGACTGAAAAGAGTCCGGCAATGGGAATGGTTTCTCCTCTCCAGCAAGTGGGTGGCCCTCAGTGTAATAAAGCTTTGGCCTATACGCTGGGTCATGGGCCATGACGGGAGAGTTGCGGAATTTGTTGATCAGAAAGTCACGGCCCTGAAAATTTGCAAAGCTTACGTCGATGACCTTTTCCGATGAGCATTGGGTCCATCTCATCCCTCGGCGCGCTTGCACAAATCGGGCCACATGCTCGGGGCGTGTAAAAGAGACAAACGCATATCCAACATTGCACTTGTTGGCAAAATCAATGCGCAGGTACAAAAAATCGTAAGTTCCTCGGTTTGTATCATCCAAAAACTTTTTCAAGCCCTGTTGATCTACTTTATTGGGAATGTTTCTTAACATGATCGTGGTACGCGTCTCACGCCCAGCGTAAATCTCAGCGACATCCACATAATTTCCGCCATTTTTTGAAGTGGAAAATGATCCAGCTGCTGCAGGAGACGGGATAGAAGCAGTACGAGCGGTAGTTCCTTGTGAATTCGGTTTCCAGAGTTGGAACGGGGCGACGTTGCGGTTATCACATTGTCGCCACGCTTCAGAACAGTTAGTAGACCAAGAGGACTGCATATGAGGAGGGGAATGGTGGTAATCGACTGCGTGGTCGGGAACCGTGTCTCTACCTGACGCAGGAGCATCACTAATAGGGCTCGGAGATGGGGAAATCAACGGCGGTGAATTAGAGGTGACGGAAGATGTGGAACGCGTAGTGATGGCTGTGCCAGAAGAAGCGTATGAAGAGGTAGAACCTGTGGAATGGGAGGATCCAATGGAGCCAAATGATCCTGAGGGACTCATAGATTGGCCAATTGGGGCTATAGAGTACGGCAGCCTATTGTGAAGTGAGGGCGGGCTCGCTATACGTGAGGTCTGTGTGAGACGTCCCTGAAGATGAGATCCTGCAACATAAACAGACGTTTGTGTGGCGGCTACCGCATGCCGAGAATCATGGAATATGCACACCGCATTCAGAGCGGGGAGCCGCTCTAAGGTGAACCGCTCCACAGGACCGAATCGCGCTAGTTGCTGGTACAAAGATTCATACCCAATTCGTGTTTGGGCCGCCCACGGAATCTCCAATACGACGGCAAGATCCTCATACGGCACCATATCGATTTTCGTCTCTCGGAATTGCGGACTATCGCGCAGTCCATTAACGAAGTTCATTGTGACTCGATTATCGCAAAAAGTGACGGTTGCAGTCATCCACTCATGTTCAGCTGTTGGAACGTGAATCTGGATATCAGCATCTCCATACGACTTGACAACCTTTCTGAATTTTCCAATGGACGTGCACGGCACAGGGCTAATCCGGAGCACTCGCCAATTTGAAGACGATAACGTGCGAGAGATATCGACCGCTGGTTCGGTCAGATTTAGTGCGGTGGTCGCTATATCCGGTCCAACAGAGCGCACGGGCGGTATGGATCCTGACCAGTTAGGGGCGGCGACGGGCGCGAACGATGCCAAATCCGCCAACATTGAATAGAACACTGTTTCCTTACAGGCTGCTTCCAAGTGAAGCGAGGTTGGCAAGTTGGGAGGTTGCGATGTACGTAGGCTGAAACTATGAGATCGACCCTTGTATTTCGGGGCTGCTTGCATCTGAAGCCTGCATCAACCTAAGCGTTTCAGGCGCGATTATTATGGTTCCACCGGAGTCCTGAAAAACCAAATGCTAACCCAGGGGGGCTTTTATACTAAGAATTACCAGTAGATACTCATATCCCTAGTGGACCTATATTTAGTCTTTCTTTTCATTTTTAGCTCTTGCCCCGCTCATTGACTCAGTGTGCCCTAGCCCCGCCTCTTCGGAAACTCATAGCGCATAATTACAATGACGTAAATCGTGGAGAATGCCGACTATATATAGGGTATATACCGCATCAAGAGTTGATAATTTAGCCTATACAGAGAGGTGACATCATAGCCTAGCGCAGAGGGCTCCGAAAACGACACACTCCAGCTTACCGCGCGCAATATAGACTATAAGTCTCAGTCAGCGTTTAAAAGAAAAACGGCAGAGACGGCTGTAGACGGTCCGAGATATCGTTTGACAAGCAAAAGCAGAATTCGTTTAGTTGCGTCAGTATGTCCGTCAATAGATTAAATCTCATCATCAAAAGTTTGTTGCCAGTAATTTAACATACTTACTCGGCGGGTAAATCCCGTATCGGGCGGAGCACTTAACGGTGATCATAGATCATAATATTTAGGCTTCTAGCACGTCATCTGAGACGTAAGGAGAACATAAGCGCCTTTTTTGATGCCTTAAAACCGCATTTTGAAATTGTTGATATGAGACGAACATCGGTCTTTATTAGCCATTACTTACTAGTACATTAAAAGAATCTCGATAGAGGCTGTAAATTTTACAGCCTCATAATAGGATATATACTTTAGGCGATTTCGTTAATCGGGAGCAACACCGCAGCGTGGTAGCGAAATATGTGCGACTGAGTGAATTCGGTAAATGGAGAGAGGGCCATTTATTTCTCAAATCTTGTGCTGTGCGAAAGATTCTTGCGTATACCTGTACGCTCGCCACCGTATGGTCCGTCCTGGCCCTTATATTCACGACGAACACCACGCAGACGCTTTTCTGCTTGTTCGTACCGTACCCGCTTCTTCACACGGGCGTTACGATTTTCCTTCTTACGTTTACGAATGAGACCCTTGTTTTTCTCGATTTGGAAGTTGATTGCACGCTTATCAGCATGTGGGTTATCAGCTTCGTATTCCGCAAGACGGCCCTCACGCGCAGCAGCGACAGCATCGGCGTGATTGTTCCGCCGGCGCTGCCTTTGTTCCTGTTTACCTTGTGACACCTTCTGGTAGAGACTTGGCTCACTCTTGTCGCCCGCTTCTTCTAAAATCTCATTGTCATCGCCGTAGAGGTCATCAGGCTTCTCACGTCCTCTACGCGACGCTTCCTCGACTAGTCGCTGACGTCTCTCATATGCCCTCTCTTGATAGGGCAGATCCGTATCGCCTTGGAACTGGTCATCTGGTCGTCGAGACTGCTTGCCAATTTGTGAGGTGTAAAATCGGAGACTTTGCTTCGATTTTGCCCGCGCTTGTCGTTCAATGGAGTCTGCTGTCTCATCGAAGTCGCTCTTACGCCCTCTCGCTAAAGTTGGCTTCTGATTTGCGGCTGCAAGTTGAACACTAAAGTCATCTTCTGATTCTTCCTGACTATCAGTATATCTTGCACCGAAAGCATCTTCCATTTCTAGCTCCGAACCATAGTCATCCGATAGACCATCTGACAACTCGTCGTGATCAGATACGAGCTCGGGCTCTTCGTCGCTGTTGGCGGCTACAGCATGGACCTTCTCAGGCACATGCGTCATTAAAGACTCCGTGGGCTCATTGAGACTACCCGGAGCCAGCATTCGCGCCGTCCGCCATAATTCTCGTGCCTTGAGAATACCCTCCATGACTGGGTGCTCTTTGAGATCCGCAATGGTTTGTTGATTTTGAACACGTTCTGCAAGAAGCGCAAAATATGCATATATCATAGCAATGTAGCTTCTCAATGCCGCCGTCTGAATCTCAACGACAGGATCATCTTCTTGTGTCAGATCCTTTAGCCCTGACGTGCATGATTTGAGTTCTTGACCAAGTAAAATAATCTCAGGATATTGCTCTTGTATAATATCAAGACGCTCTGAAGCAGACATCGCTTCAAGGCTCTGCAGTGGCAATTGGTCCTGCGAAGATCCCGCTAAAGCAGCAGCGTCTGAGGCTGCTTCTTGAGCAGATGCTTCACGGGCCCAGCCTTCCATGTCATCTTCATCAACAAAATCGTCCTCATTCATGCCCTCTACCTGTTCACGTTCCAATCGAATCGCTTCAGTCTCCTCCTCCTCGCTGGCTTCTGCTTCCTCGCCTACTTCATCTGCACCGCCATAGTAGTTATCCCGGCGTTGACCCCAATCACGTAGATTATCTAGGCGACTTTTCTTTTGCTGTGCTTCATCGTAATATTCTTCTTGGCCCCCCTCGAGGTCGGATTCATCGCTAGAGCCTTGGTCAAGAGCCATGACCTCTTCATCGCTCAGCTCATAATCGTTAGCGGCCGTCTTGTCGAGACCAGCCTTAGCGGCGAGTTGTCTGTCTCTATCGGCAATGAACACATCAATTTCATCGTGTTCGCTATCCGTCATTACGATTGCGTCTAGACACTTTCTGAAAATTTGGCTCACAAGAACCACAAAAATTTATAAGCAGGATGGGTGGGTGGTGGTGCACCTCTTGTGAGAGGGTGACTCGGCGGAGGGGAGATTGTCAGGATAATTTTCAGAAACGGAGAGTAAAGAAAGTCCTAAATTTACGACGAGAAACATTTGTAGTTATATTTACATCCAGCGCATAATGTATAAAACATTGAGCCTGAATATGTTGGAAGCGCTTTGCGCGTTTGGTCAGCTTTGTGCACACTTGAAATTTATCGCTGCCAGATGCTCACTATGTGGGGTGGAAAAACATCGTATTAATGGTAAGTTACAGTGGAACTTATTATTTTCTCAAAATAGATTCTACTGCCTTCCTGAGACATCTCTTATTATTCGTTGCAAAGACAATAACGGATGGGAGTGTATATTCTATAATTTTGTATAATCCAGTAAGCATCCAGCTCAGGAGCATATGCAGAGAATTTGCTGTTTCTACTTTTAAAAGTGGCAATAAATTAGATCTGCAGCATCAACTCCAAAAGTGGAATCGTACCATCGCCAGCTGCAGTGACAATAACCTTAGTCACACCGGCTTCACGGAACGGAATACTCTCCGTTCATTACTCAGCTGTGATTCGGAAGTGACTAAGTCGGAGGTATAACCTAATCGCCGAAGCGCATTTGGGCACAATTTGTCAGGTGACGTAAAGAGCGCCTTTCAGAGAGGAATCGCATTGAAAGGTCGTGCATGTGCATCGACAGAAAGCTCACGTTTTGCCTTCCTAATTGAGAAATTATAGAATAAAACTATAAATTGTATCATACTTTGCAAAACACGAGAGACTCAAATCTCATATTTAATTATTTCTGAATTTTTATGTTATGAGATAACTGAACATCATCATGCATAAATTAGCCGTCTCACGTGTCATTTTCGTATCAGGAGGCCCGACATATCAGTACTGTACATACACCCTAACCCAGAAAATAAAGTAAATATCTAGTGTCCAGTGGTCACGGCATTTACAGGATTCCCTGTGGCACTGGAGTGCGATATGAAATATCATTAGGTCAACCATGTACTTAGAATGGTTCACGAAAATATTTTTTGGTCGTGCAGTTAGGAAAATTCTAGTATCTACATAGCTCACGTGACCCGCCTCAAACAGTAAGGCACACCATACCAAGAATAAGTCTCTCACTGGTTTAACGCGACAACGAAATTACCTTCTTTTCTAAAACTCAAGAAATAGTTGACGATCACGTCGTGCTTCACTCATTTGTACTGAGGCCAAAGTGCCAAGCACGGCGTGAAAGCACGACGGTCTATTGGGTCGTTAATGCAATGTGACGTCATTGCGCATGGTGACGTCATGTAGTGCGTAGTCATGCATTTTTTCCCGAATATAGGAGAATCTGAAATATATAAGGGCGGGGTTAATAACACTGAGCTCTAATCATCTCAACTTCAAATCACAATGGCATTCTCTCTCTTCGCTCGATCTACTGCAACTGGCGCTGCGCTCGCCACTGTAACCGGCCTCGCAGGTTTTACGCTCATTCGCAGTTTTGTATACCGCCCAGCATTCAAACGCGACTCTGATGACCTACTCGTCACGGTGGACCGCTCAGGTGGTGGTCTATAAAACTAGTCCACTCCGGTAACACACCAATAGACTTATTTATTTATATTATTCCAAAATATCCTGGACATCATATCGGTTGTATCATTCGTGTAGGGGAGACTAGTCCGACCCTTGTCGATGTTTGTTAGATAATTGTGCGTCAATCTGCTGCCCGCGCGTAGCGAAAGGAAGACCGACTCGTCTGGGCTAGGAGTAGATAGAACGCTACCCGTCTTACTCAAAAACTTAGATCCAACTGAGATCTGAACGAGCCTAAAAGCCTTATGAGCCTCAAGACTAGCTATGTTAACGATGACTCATCTAATTCCAACCTATATGGTGTTCCCAAGCTTTCCTCGTGGGTCGAATCCTTCCCCATCCCATCTTTGATAACTCTGCCATGGTCCCTACTGTATCTTCATTGTTCGGGTCAATCAACTCGAACCAGGTCAAGCTCACCACAGATCTTCTCCCCACAAAAGCTAACCGAACCACAAACGCATGCTTCAGCCCCGAACAAGTCCGTAAAGACGCAGCCAACACCCGCGTCATAGTGCACAAGCGATATCCTGCTTTGGTTCAGGCATTTCTTGCCCACAAGCGCCAGCATGGGAGCACCACAGAGAAAGCGTTATACAAGACAGCCGACTTATGGACGTGGAGGGATCAAGTCGCCCGTCTAATCGAAAAGCGCCCTTTGGTATTTATGGGTCCTGAAGACTTCACCATCCTGCGAGACGGCGAACGCGTGGATTGCCTCGCGGAGGAGTGGGATCGAGTAGGTACGGAGGAAGAATCGATGAACAGGTACCTTAAGCTCGCTTCGTATCTGAGCTATGACGAAATTATGCTCGGCAGTCTTCTCGGCGTGAGTGGGCCGAGTTACTTCATCAATGACGGGAACCGAGGCAATTCTGCTAATCCAGGCAAGCAAGGAACGTTCGAGCCCCGTGGTATCATAATGGGGCTAGTCGGTGCCCGCTTCGAGCGGCCCGGGCGTATGGACAGTGTATTTGTACAGAAGGAGGGGCAAGAGTGGAGGCAAGATGAGAGATTGACCAAGATATTCACAGATTTTTTTGGCCAGTCGCGACGATCGGATTGCTCTTTCGATGACAAAATGTACAAGGCGCGCATGAGAATCACGGTCGAAACTATGCTCTGGGAAGCCAACGACAGGGCGCAAACAATAGGAAAGAAGGCCTACGTACACGTGGTTGGTCTCGGTCTTGGTGTCTGGAAGATTGCGAGCCAGCAGCCCGAACTGTACGTTGAGACATTTGAAGATGCTATCCGCCATTTGGGATCAGATCTGCGGTCCATTGGAGTTATCGAATTTTCCTCGATTCCCGTCTCGGAACACATTCAAGCTCAGATTGTAAATTCAGCAGCATCTAATGGGATCCAGGCAAGATTTTCGAATAGAAACCCGGCTGCCAGACTACCTGACGATAAAAGCCTGCTTGTTATCAGCTACGCTTGGGACGGAAATGCCTTTCCTGGAAACGAGTACTGGGCGGGCTCTCTAAGTGCAAGCGGAGACCCAGCGGCAGCGTGTATGTCCACGATTGCTGAGCTCCACAACCCGCTCTTGAACCCGGATTATGTGCAGCGGATTTGCGTACTTGGGGGCTAATCAGCCGAGGTGTTAAATGAAAGCTCAGCGAGATCACTCTCGACCTTAGTGGGAAAGAAAGTAGAATAAAGCTTCCCGCGCGTCGGATTATACAGGGCCTATGACTTTGACAAGATTGCCTTCGTTGGTCGCCCTTTTGGCCTTATATGAGAATAAGCCGATCAGCGAGAGATTACTGTCAGCTGAGCTAGCACAGCACAATTCTCAAGCATCTGAAAATCCTGTTCACAGTAATAACACAGGAATAACAGTACTGTTGCATCGGATTAACTGGCCTTTTAGTTGTACTGTAGATTTCTCGGGAAAAAAAGGGATTCCAGATACAACGCCTATCGGGCTGCGGATTACCGTTCACTCTTTTCATTGGGGCGGATTGGCGGATAGTGGACCGATCAGGCGCTGGTCTATAAGATCAATTTGCTCTCATTCCATGTGCATTAACTTATTAATTTCATAGCATATCATTTCCTCGAAAATGTCTCCGCAGGTTCTATTAACTGTAGAGGGGAGAGCGGTTCTCACCAACTGATGTATTATTACTACACATGATATCCCGACCTGTCCGCGTGACTATAGTATCACAAAATGGCATTAGGGGGTTAGCACTAGCTCGGAGAAGCTCCTCACGAGCCAACGAGGAGAATGAAGAGAATTCAGATCGGTTTGTGGAGTTGATAAAGCTCTCTCGTTCCGAGGATCGAAGGTGGCGATACGATAACCAACGGGCGATTGGTCTTTCTCAAATGCCCCGCAGCATGCCCAAGCATGCCCGAGAGCTAGCGGAAGCTGCTCCATGGACTGGCAATGAGAGCGTAAAAGATGCGAATCTTCGAATGCTGGTCGATTCATATCGGCCACTACGGCTCTCGCGTTCTGAAAGATTCAACAACGCTCGTGAAGCTGTAATTGACTATCAGGCTAACGAAAGAGCGGGTCCAACACATCAAGAGAGACTCTCAGGAACTCCTGGTGGAAGACGTATCTCCAAAGCACTCGGTAAATCTAACGAGTCGGGCTTGAGTGGCGGTGGTTGGGTTGAGTCAGTTGCCGCTCAACAAATTGAAGATGCAATCGCCAAGGGCCAGTTCGAAGGGATTGCACGAGGACCTCAGGCTCTCCAGTCCATCTCACAAACAGAAATATCCAACCCTTCACTTGACCTCACATCATACTTACTTAACAACATCATCAGGAAACAAGGCGGCGCACCACCATGGATCGCAAAACAAGTACAAGTTCGAGAAAAGATAGCCTCCTTCCGGGATAATATTCGCCAAAGTCTCAGAGAGCGCCTGGTGTTGCGTTTAAGCGAGCAATACCCTCACCTCAGCGCTTCTGAGATCGTTAAAAAGTTGTCATCTCTAGATGTACGTGATCCTGAGTGGGAAGCACGTTACAAACTGTATCACGAAGAGTCAATGGCTGATTTAAACCGCGCCATCAGAGGATATAACCTGCAAGCGCCTACTACTGCTTGCAGGGGGTACCTCAACTTAGAAGGCGAAGTGCGGCGGTGCTACGACGGGATCGCTGACGATTTTCTCACACTCGCCATCCAGCGTCATATGGGTGCTTTGGCTGTACCCAAACTAAAGAAATCAGAATTTCATACATCTTTGCCTCCAATGGAGCCCAGCGACAGGCACTACGGTCTCCGCCAGCTTTGGCGGGACTTGTGGAGGACAAAACCTTAGTAATATAGCAGTTTCATGAGTAGACTGCGGATCAGATGTCCACCAGAGAAGCGGTTCTTTATTACGGAATCGTGTTCGGTAAGGCTGTCTTTTTTCTATCTCCAAAATGAAGGTTGCCTTCGTGCATCCTGATCTGGGAATCGGCGGCGCCGAGAGACTGGTTGTCGATTGCGCGCTTGCCATGAAAAGTCTCGGTCATGACGTAGTTATCTACACCTCCTACCATGACCCCAAGCATGCTTTCGAAGAGACTTGCGATGGTACGCTCAAGGTTCGTGTTGCCGGAAACATTGCCCCGCGGCACATAGGCGGCCGCTTGATGATTTTTATGGCGATTATTCGGCAGTTGAATCTCACCTGGAGTCTCTCAGAAGCACCGGATCTATTCATCGTAGACCAGCTGCCCGCTTGTATTCCTTGGTTACGGACAAAGTTCCCTAAATCCCGCGTTCTGTTTTATTGCCACCACCCTGATATGGTTCTAGCAGACCATAAATCACTGGTAAAGAAGATCTACAGGTATCCTTTTGACCAATTTGAGCGGTGGGCGACTTTGGCATCTGATAGCATTGTTGTGAACTCTTCCTATACTGGCCAGGTTTTCATGGATACATTCCATGTCAAGGAGAAGCCCGAGGTTGTTTATCCAATTGTACCTTCGCCGCAGCCGCTGTCTTCTCTTGACCTGCCTGAGGCACTGCGGATGTTCAACGGCCGCGTACTAGTGTCGATCAATCGCTTTGAGGTGAAGAAGAACGTAGAGCTTGCACTCGAGGCCTATGCGTTACTTCTCCATGCTCTTCCGCCGGGATCTCGTAACCATCTACTTGTAATCGCTGGGGGCTATGACCCTAGAGTTCCTGAAAATATCCAGTACCTAGCCGAGCTACAGCGCCTGGCTCGAGTGTTCAGACTACCATCGGCCACCATTCTACCGGGTGGCTCGTGGCCGCGTATTATTGAAGATTTGCGCGTTGTTTTTGCCCCCAACGTATCTTCTTCTGTGCGGGATGCCTTGATCAAGCGGTCATCAGCTCTTCTGTATACGCCGACAAATGAACACTTTGGCATTGTTCCTTTAGAAGCAATGCGTGCTGGGACACCAGTCCTGGCCACCAACACTGGAGGACCACTTGAGACAGTTGTTGATGGTGAAACTGGCTGGCTACGACCTCCTGACGTTGAGGAGTGGATGCGGGTGCTTAAGTTTGTACTAGTGGATGCTAGTGAAGGAGACTTATCCGCTGTCGGACGTAAGGGTGCCTCTGAAGTTGCTGCACGTTTTGGCCCTAAGCAGCTCGAGCAAGCACTAAACCGTGCTGCTCTGGATGCGCTTCGGCGTCAGCGCCCTGAGAATGACTCTTTGATTTTCACTCAGAGGCTAGTGATTCTGCTTGTAGTGTCATCCTTAATCCTGGGGCTTGTAGGTACCTACTTTGCGGTAGTTTTTCTGCTTTGGGTATGGCCAATTCTAGCCGAGTCAACGCAATGGTGACATGGATACAGTATAGATCACCGATAGTGACCATTACATTTGACAATTGCAATAAGAAACCACAAATCATAAGCTAATAATAATCAGTTCACATGTAACAATTAACAATTTTATAGTAAATACAGGGATGAAGTACGCACTTCGTCGCACGCTGCAAAAAGCTTGCGTAGCAGGGCAGCGAAGATGATCACGGAGTTCTATTTTGACGCTGGGCTTGATTTTGAGTTTGGTTTTGAGCTTGGTTTTGGACCTGAGCTTGACTCTGTCGCTGCAGCAATTGCCGCTGCTGGTGCAGCCGTGCGAGATAGATTGTTCGCTGCATGGCAGGTGCTCGCATGTAGTGAAGGACGTCTGGTCTATCTGGGCGGAAAACAAGAGAGCGACCAAATACAGAGTCACCAGCGGAGCTGATCCCCTTTGGAAGTAAAGCATGCGAAAGCATCTCGCGCGTGCGGAATTGATGAGCGCGAGATCGAGCTTGTAGCATTGTTCGTCTATCCAGCGGCGCACAGTACGAACGTTTGACTCCTTCAAAAACAGCAGCAACTTCACGCTCGGGTGGGAGCGCGGGCATAGATTCGTGCTCCGCTGCTGCTTCATCGGCAGCATGTGCGGCAGCGTGAGCAGCTGACATCTGCGCGGCTTGCTGGCGTGCTTGATTAGCCCTTTGGTATTGTGCTAGCAACACATCATAGGGAGCTGAGCGTCCGATTACTTGTCGTTTTGCACCCATGGAATGAGCCTTGCATGTAAGTGAGCGTTGGCACAATTGGCCGTTCGGCAGCGGAACGCCGCACTGCTTGTCGGGGTTAAATGCCGGCTTCGGCGGTTTCGCACCGGCCACAGAGGTTTTTGCATCTTTAGATTTAGCAGTGCGTTTTTGTTTTGTTTTCGGTGCAGCAGAAGCAGTTGTAGCAGCGGTGGTAGATGCAGACTTTGTCCCCGCTGTTTCTGTGGTCTTAGTTTTCGCACGTTTAGCCACAGAACCTACATCCTGAACTTTTCTTCTCCGCTTCTTGGAAGCAGCTCCGGTAGCAGCCGATGTACCGGTAACGCTGCTCGTATCTGACTCTGAATCTTCGATCTCGGACTCGCCGGACGCTGCTAAATCCGTCTCGGCTTTGACCTTATTCCGATTACCAGCAGAAGATCTACCAGCACACGCAGTTGCATGGCTATCGAGCATTGAGGCAAGTACTGGACGACCACAATGTGGGCAGATTTCGCAGTCATATTCCGCAGTGAGAAGCCTCGCCGACGGGAGGAACCCACGCTCAAATGCACCAACTGCTTCCCGAGGCAAGATTTTCACCTTACGAGCAACATCTTGCCAGTTCCCAGCATTGCTCTCTTTTGGGAGAGGGAGCTGTGATTGCGTCGAAGCAGGCCGAGCTCGTTCCGCAAGACCTGCCTCCATGGCTTTGTCAATACTCCCCGGAGATGCTTATCAGAGTATGTATTCAGGATTCTGCAAAGTGGTTGGATGTGACTTCCGCGTATATTTAATGTAGAACACTTTTTATAGGACTTGTAATTTTTTGAGCCAGTATACTGGTGTAGTCTTCTACGCTGTTCATCAATCCCAAAACGTTAGGAATGATGGCTATCTGCCCGCGTTCCTTTAACCTTTTATATCTGAGTGAGTATTGACTTTCGGATGCTGGAGAAGATAAGAGCATCGAAAATTATAGTTTCTTTGTAGTCCTCGTTTCATATTCACTTTTATTATATGTATCTGATACTCAGTTAACACGATAATCAGCGTTGTACGCACATCACAGACATCCGCTGATCTCCCGCTGACTCCCCTCAAACCCTTTTATCTTTACCTAGCCTCCCGACCCCGCTATCTAACGTAACGGCACGGTCCCGCTTCAAATTGAAGGAGAGATCTCATGACTGAGGACATCTCATGCGGTCGATGTGGGCGTACCTTCACGAGGCGATGGGATTTAGCTCGACATATGCTCACACATACTTCGCAGCACCTTGGGCACCGATGTGATGCTTGTGGGCGTCAATTTAGTCGCAAGGATGCCCTGAAGCGTCATCAGCTACTGTCGTGCGAGCATAGACGAGCTCTTGAGGAGCACAATTATAAATCCGGTGAAGACACTGATACAGAACTTGAGTCTTTGGGGATCCTGTCGCATGGCCTAAGAATTCCTAGATTCCAGGCTATTGCTCAAGGCGTGGAACCTGTAGATGCAGGAGCATCTGGAGATTCAGATGCCAGTACCGATACGACTGAAAACTCTCTGGGCTACAATGTGAATATGGAGCAAATGAGAGGCGTTCCAATACGAATCGATAAACTTCCGCATCACCACCGAAGACATTCCGAACAGCATTCTAGAGGAAGCAAATCCTCAACGCTGATCTCAGTAGCCTCATTGCCGTCCCTGAGCCGGCCTCGTGAATGGAAGTCCATTGAGTCTTCACTGTCTTTGCCACCTTCTTCAGCTGCGACATCCTCCCGTTCATCGGTGCCGTCTATATCATCGGCAACGTCTGCATCTGTAATGCTACCTGATCGCCACGGAAAGGAGTGCTGTGGGCTGGATTCTGTTCTTAAAGCTGCTCAAGTATTGGAAGCACCGAGGACAGCAGTTATAGCTGAAATATTCCCTATACTGGCCCCTGAGACCAAAAAGCCAGCACTCCTACCTACGATAGGTAGCACATGGAACCCGCCGCCGATATCATGTTATCCCATTGTATCCATGTTACCTTTCTCTCCGCCAGGTGACCTAAATCCGAAAATGTGTCAACAAGCCGCTTTGCAGCCAGGGCTACAGGAATATACAATTTCACATCAGACACAAACTGAGCATCAACATCACCATCACCCTCTTAATCAGGTTCAACCTCAGTCTGAACCTGGACTTCAAATAGAATCACAATCACAAATACAATCAAAATCACGCCCACAGCCAGAGCTATCAGAGCAACAGTCCAGGTCGGGGGAGAACTGTGTGGCAGAAGTGCAGCTACATGCTGTGCCGCATACCCAAGAAAATCCATTATCCTCAAGGCAGGATACTGGAGTCTCCAGCTGGGTTGACCATACGCAACGTCTTCGGGAAAGATTCAGCCAACTGCATGCGACCTGCGAGCGAATACAGGCTCGATGGGTGGGCATTGAGACATCTCTTCGCCTCTTGGAAGACCATCGAGCACATCTTATTGGAAGCACAGACCTTTAAGACCCTTGTCTTACTAGCTTAATTTAATGTCATAAACCCTGAAGTGCTGCATATCATATATATTTATTGTAACGCCGCATGTGCCTCTTAGTCATGTCAGCAGCTTCAGCACCGGGACTAGGATCCAGGTTTCGACCAGTGCCGCCGCAAAAGGGTTCGTTCCCTCTAGACCACGACGGCGAGTGTGCTCAGATTGTTACCCAGTACCTCCACTGTATTAAACTTGCTGGAGGACAGAACGCTCCAGGTTGTCGCCACCTAGCGAAGAGCTATCTCTCCTGTCGTATGGACAACAACTTGATGGATCGAGACGACTTCAAAAATCTTGGATTCAAACCAGAGGAGTAGTTTGACTTTTGATTTATGAAGGTTTGTCCACGTCTTCCTTTAAAGACTGTTATTCGATATTCTTCTCTCAAAAAAGAGTAGAGGAGCCGTCGATCATGTACATATATATTCATGCAATACTCTAGCTGGACTGATTGCATTTCAATTACATCTTGATGATTCTGAGGATCAAGTGTGATCTTTTTGTCTAAACTTTATATCCAAAGGAACTTTGGTTTATCTTCGAACTATACTTCCGTCTTTTGCTCGAGCACGTACCCACCTCTGCTCGATGACGACTAAATGTTGATACTGGCCGGAATGCATCTTCAATTCGTGTCATTTTGTCTGCAGCTGTTTGCTAGAACCGAGCTAGGGCCGTGAGCGTGTGATTCCTTTATACTTTGGAAAGACTAGCCTTCTCTGACAGCTTCTGCGTTGAACCGTTAGCCTTTATGCCCTCTAAATATTCAACGGATTCAGTCTCTTCGCCCTCATCCAGCGTGGCCTTAGGTCCTGTGAACCATTTGCGTCCTGACACAAAGTAGTATAGGAGCGCAGGAATCCAAATACCGCCAGCGTTGATGACAGGAGTATAGTTTGCAGTCGTATAGTCTGGGTTCTTTACCTGCGGTAACATGGTTAGAATAAACACCACGAAAATCAGCCGTGCCACACTAATGCCGTTGTTTATCCACGACAGAGTCCGGCCCAAGTAGAAAGGTCCTGGCTGGAATGGGGCCTGATTGGGCCAGAAAAATCGACATGCGATTGGCGTGAGCCAGGCCAAGGAGTTTGTGGATGCCGCGAGAGAGAACAGAGCGTTTGCCGCAGCCGTACCACCTAACATTAGAAGCCCAATAATAATAGCAACTAGACAGTCAAAGAAAATTGCATGCGCCGGAACCGCTGTTTTCACGTTCACCCTACGGAGATAAGAACTGAAAGGAAGTACCCCGTCGCGAGCCACGCTGAACGTTTGACGCGACGCTGCTACTACGACTGACGATCCCATCATTAGACTTGCTGCGGACATTAGGGTCATTAGTGCGATAGTCCATTTTTTGCCTAAACAGTCCAACACTATTTGAGATATCGGCTGCCCCGTTGGCGATGATAGAATTGCAGCGAAATCACCACCCTTTACGCAGGCAACGAGTATCGACATCACTGCAAACCCTAGAATTCCGCAGAGTCCAATACTCATGATTATCCCAATAGGTACCGCCAACGCAGCATTCGAGGCCTCTTCGCTCATGTGAACACAGGAGTCAAAGGCTCCGATAGTCCAGATAGGCGTCATCCAACTTAATATAAAAGCGCCACCGTACGACCAACCCGTGTAGAGATTAGTCGAATCAGTGAATACGAATTTTCCCGAGTTGAGGATACCCTTATTAGAGGCCCCAATGGGCAGAGCAATACAGAAAAGACCCACAAGAATCAAGTTAAGCCATGTCGCAAAAGACTGGAGGTGGTTGAGCTTTGAAGAAGGTATCAACCCCATAAGAGCCTCAACAATAATTACCGCGACGCAGACTCCATATTCCTGATACACGGTTGGTACAAATGCACCGTCAAGTGCTACGGTAGGGATGGAGAGTAGCATAGCTGCGAAACCAGAGGCGATCGAAATAATGCCGGCAATCAGCCCAAATGTGTTAGCATATGCACATAAAAAGCATAAAGGTCGGCGCAGCCAAGGCGGTGCAAACTGGAAAGTCCAGTAGTAGATACCACCACTAGTAGGATACGCGCTGCCTAGTTCACCCAGAGAGACGCCCACGCTCAAGATAAGAGAGGAAGGAATCAACCAGCCCCATGTAGATCCAATTCCGCCAGCCTGGAAAGAATCCCCGACAAGACTGGCGATAGAAGGCATGAGGCTCATGATTGAGAATGCCACACTGAACAACTGGAATATGCTAAACTCCCTTCTTAGTTCCTGCTTGTAGCCAAGACTATTGAGTAGCTCCTCATCATTTTTGCTATTGTATTCTTTCATTCTTAACTTATTCTCCCGACCTCCGTAGTCACCTATATATCTTGTCGGCGTTGACATATCTGATATCTTAGCTTATCTCTTAGCAAGTCACGCTTTCCCGCTCCTTGCGAGCACCACACAAGCTTGCGTAATCGAGGGAATTAGGAAGCTTTGTGGGACAAAAACGAACCTATTGGAATTTATCCGCGGTTAGATCTGATGCATAATAGAGCAGAGTGAAGGGGAAAAAGGAGGGGATGGAAAGCGACTTTGTTAGAGTTGAATACTGGTCTTTAGAGGTTTCCATTATGCTGCAACGGTCTGTCGCTAACACCTTTTTTGATAAGACAGCACAACAAGATAGTGATCAGCTAATGTCGCAAAATGAATTCTAAAAGGGAGAACATAGGCGAGGCTTGGGTTTTTCGTAGTCTAGGATGAAGTCCAGAATGGATTTCCCCTACTAAATCAAACTAGAACTGGATTTTTGAGTCTCATGGTCTGTTATCGATGAAATATACACGAAGAAGGCTTTGTTTACCGTTGAAGGCACTCTCTTGACCTCTCAAGCACTACAACAGCTCAGCGTGATCTCGCACCTCTGCAAATGTCCAGATATGCGCATTTCACGTCCTGTTATCTCTTTGTTCTCTTCAAGGAGCTGTAAGCATGGCTCTTTGCCGGCCTCCTGTCGACTTGCTGCTGTCTCAAACCCAGGTTTAGCTCCCTCTTAAGCAGACCCTAAAGTGTATGCAGCTACTTTAATCACGTGAATACTTTAAATTACCTACTTCGGCCAACGGCAGGTTCCAAGGCGCGCGGGAGCCATTCAGCAGCGTCTCCTTCAAAGTACCATCCATCCCTCTTGGCATCTGGGTCGGTGTTGAAAACGGCCACCTTGCCTCCGCGCGATGCAACTTCATCAATATAGCCCGCAGCAGGCCAAACTGTTGCCGACATGCCAATGACCAGAATCAAATCAACCTCATTTGTCGAAATAAACTCTTCTGCTCGCTGAATCGCACTGTAAGGAAGAGCTTCCCCAAACCAGGTCACACCTGGTCGCATTAACGAGCGACAACGAGAACAACGAGGCAGATCTTCTGGTCCCAAATCTTCAGTCGACTCCCCAGAAGCCACCGCTCGTCCCAGTGCAGGCGTCAATGGCTCTGTAGAGTTATGTACAAATAATCGACATGAAAATGACGTACATCTCAGTGTAAAGAGATCACCATGGAGATGTACTAGACCTTCCTTTGGATGTCCTGCGCGCTCGCACAATCCATCAACATTTTGACTTAGAGTCAAGAACTTGTCAGGTCCCCAGCGCTTTGCCAGACGAGCAAGAGCATAATGGGCTGAGTTTGGCTGAGCATTGAGCGCTGCCTGCCTTCTATAGCTGTAGAATTGCCACACTAAACCCGGATCCACCTCGAATGCCTCAGGTGTTGCTAGCTCGGTAGCATCCCAACGCCGCCAAAGTCCTCCACTTCCGCGAAAAGTTGGAAGACCCGAACTAGCGCTTATTCCTGCTCCTATTATTGCCAGCACTCTGCGTGAAGAGCCCAGTTTTGCCTGGAAACTGTTCATGTCGCTAGACATGGACTGCTCAAACGCGCCAGCCCGCGATTACGGTAGCCACGCCCGCCTGTCTGATGTAATCAGAAGTGTCATCACTGGATATGGATCCTGTGGTACTTGCCGCCGAGCTACAGCCTATTCTGGATGGCGCGTCGAAGCTCAAGGACTCGATATCAGGGTATGACCATGTAGCATGGTTTCGGAAGCCGGTACCGCGGACTGTGCCAGGCTACTATGAGGTTATCAAGCGGCCGGTGGCCTTTTCAGATGTCAGGGCGAACCTTAAGGCAGCCACTTATCGTAGCGTTCACGAGTTTCTTGTCGACATGGCTCAAATTGTCTACAACGCTTACTGCTTTAATCCTCCCGGCACCGTCGTTTACAAAGATACCAAGATACTTGAGAGATATCTTAAGAGTCGCGTGTCGGAAATGGAAGATAACCCACGGCTCGCTGACCAGAATTTAACCTGGCCCGACCTTGGTCCTATCCCAGAATTACCTCCCGTTGATGCTATTAAATCTGAGAGTCCTTTGGTGAACGACGACTCCAGCGACGACGCTAGAGGAGGACGAAGACGGCGACCTTTGCGGCAAACCGTTTTATTGGGTCGCAGAAAACGCGAAGAGGAAGAAGATTCAGAAGTTCGTGATGTAAACGATGGCCGTAAACGGCGTGGACGACCCCCTACGGTGGACAAACCTCATGAACACCGTATCAAGAATATCCTCCGAGCAGTGAGACGAGACCGTGATGAATCAGGGCGCCTCAGAGCCACAGAGTTTGAAAAAATACCGGCAGTGCCTTCTTATACTCAAAAAATTCGGAACCCAATCGCCATCGACACCATACGTAAGAATATCAAACGTCGCGCGTATACTAGCGTAGACGAGTTTGTCAGAGATATGAACCAGATTTTCGACAATGCACGTACTTTTATGGGTGATGATGTATCTCTCGTATCTCAGGATGCCATCCATCTTCAACAAGTTCTAGCAGCCGCTGCCGAGGAGGAGCTCCAAAAGCCTGATAGCGCTTATGCTGACCCGGACTCCGGATCAAAAACTTCCAGGCTGCCATTGGACGAAATAGAGCACCGTGGAGAGCTATATCATGTTGGTGATTGGGTGCATATTTCTAATCCCAATGACCCCGCTAAACCCACCATTGGCCAAATATTCCGCATGTGGCAAGAAAATGGACAGCAATGGATTAACGCGTGCTGGTACTACCGTCCTGAGCAAACAGTTCACCGCTATGATAAAGTTTTCTATGAAAATGAGGTGGTTAAGTCGGGCCAGTATCGTGATCATCTTGTAGATGACATCCTGGAAAAGTGTTTCGTGATGTACATAACAAAGTACCAAAGAGGACGACCTAAAGATATTGGAAATCATTCCGTCTATCTTTGCGAGTCACGTTACAATGAGAACGAGAAGACTTTCAATAAAATTCGTACGTGGAAGGCCTGCATACCCGATGAAGTCCGGTCTACTGACTATCCCATGGATCTGTTTGCTAAACCACGGCATCTCCGACGAGTTGCATCACCACTTAAGAACACACTTCCCTCAGACGCCCGGGACGACGATCCTATCCCAGATCCCGTCATGGGAGCAGCAAATGCACCTCCGATCCGAGGTGCCGTATATAAACGACCCGTTGATCCCAACGACCCTCCAGAAGAGCCAGATGATGTATCGATCCCACAAGAAACATCTCGAGCCCAGAGCCCTGCGGTTGGTGTACCGTCTAAGGCCTCAGAGAGCCCGGCATTTTCCGCCCCGCAGTCGATGAAGATGCAGATGTCGCGACAACAATCTATCCCTCCAGATATGCACCAATCCTCACGCGCTGGGCATTCGAGCAACTCAGGAATGCCTTTACCAAGTGGTCAGCATGGTGTACCTCCTGGAGGCATTGGTCCACCTTTGCCTACGGCTTTTATGCTCCCTCCCCAAGTGTCGGGGCGTCTCCCTCAAGAGGCCACTGCAGGTATCTCTAAGCTGCGTGACGGGCAGATTTTATGGTTTCCGGCCTGCCCAGTATGGATCTCTCGGCGCTTGGATGTTGACCCGATAGGTACACCGAAAGGGCCCCTATTCGATGCTGAAGGTGAGATGCACTCCGGTCAGCGCGTTCCTCGTGGTCTTGGACACTCCGCCGAGTATCTTGCGTGGAAAGCAAAGAAAGGCACGTCAAATGTTTGATGGGTTTATAGCTAAAATTACGTGCTTTACTTAGCCAGATGATGAAAAGTTGACTGTCTCAGTAGAAGTGTTGCTACGAGATTGTAGTTTTCTGTATCTCTAATTTTTTTATTAGTTCATAGCAGCAAGCTTCCTGTCCTGCTTGAGTTCTTCCTCGGGCACCTCTAATCCCTCCAATCCATCAACATCTTTGAGTTGCTGGTTGAGGGAATAAGTTTTGCGTGCTCCACCAAACCAGGATACAAATCCAAAGATGAAGCAGATCCCAAAGGCGGCAATGGCGTAATTCATATTATTGCCATCGACAGGGAGACTTGTCGGGAAAAAGAAGAATACTGTGCAGAAAGTGATATATGCAACTCCCAAAATCTCGCACGGCATTGCCCACTTGCCTAGGTCATAGTATCCCGGCGCCTTAGAGTTAGGACGAATAATGTGAACGATAAGAGGCATCGCGTAGGAGACATACATGCCAATTGAAGCGACTGACAATACTGTGAAGAAGGCAGC
Organism: Wickerhamiella domercqiae; assembly: GCA_001599275.1. NCBI lineage: Eukaryota > Fungi > Ascomycota > Dipodascomycetes > Dipodascales > Trichomonascaceae > Wickerhamiella > Wickerhamiella domercqiae. The sequence goes on from BCGM01000001.1 coordinate 1,979,197, forward strand.
ATCACTGCCAAATAGAATGGCTACAAAGCCAAACTGGAAGAAAATGCAAAGTAATAATGCTTCAATGGGAACATCGAACCTCTCCGAAACGCGGCCGAACCACTTGTTGAGCTTGAACGGAAAGCCACCGTCGCGAGCGAAGGCGTAGATCGAACGCGAGCCCTCCGTCAAAAGGGAGTTACCGGCAAACACCTGGCACATGAGGACAATGGTAATCAGCACCATGGCGCCCTTCTCGCCCGCAGCCTGACGGAACACCTCGAGCAAGGGGAAACCAGTTGGCGTATTTACAACTGCATCGAGATCTTGGATACAGTACAGGATAGCGATCAAAAATATGAAGGCTGTCACGAAACCAATAATCACGGACAGTACAATAGCCCGAGGAGCATCGCGGCTGGCATGCTCAAGCTCTTCAGACATGTGTGCGGGTGCATCATAGCAGGCCATGCCATAAGACGATTGCAGGAACCCGAGAATGTAACACATACCTCTGTTATTCCATCCAGAGTTCGTGTCAGTGAAAGTAAGGAAAACAAAATCAGCGGTCGCGAAGTTAGGAGAAGTACAAGCCAAGATTGTCACGAAGCAGACGATAAAGCCAAGAATAGACCACCACAGGGCGACTGTAGAAATATGATGCAAAAGCTTGTTGCCGAATATATTAATAGCCAAATAAAAGAGTCCTGCGGCAAAGCAGAATAGGCAGACTTTCCAGTTATTTGGAGTAAACTCTCCTCCTGAATTCAGAAAACCCATGCCTCCGACCATAAGACCGAACTGATAATATGCTGTTGATCCCATGCACACGACACCAGCGAGCTGGATCCATGCGCAAATATAAGAAAATCCACGACCCCACCACGTTCCTTTGGCTAGGAAGAGGCACCATGAATACTGACCACCTGCAACCGGATAGGCAGAGCAAATATTGGCCATTGCTAGGGCAACGAAAAATGAAAAGAAGGAAACAATTATCCAGGACGACCACAACGTCAAAGGGCCGCCGTTAAGCATTACCTCTGCCAGAGCTCCTAGAAGAGCGACCCAGCAACAGAGAATGGAGTACACAAACCCAAGCATCTCTAACATAGAGAAACTTCGCTTTAATTCAGGCTTATAACCCATGCTCTCGAGGATATCGGCATCTTGAACATCGCGAATCGTGCCTGTAGGCTGAAGCTCAATGTCCCCACTAATTGCACGAACTTTCACTTCGGAGGCAGAGCTCTCGGTATTCTGACTTCTCCCAGTTGCAAAACTTCTTATGCCCTCAAGCATCTTTGTTTCATGTCGTCCTGGTGGGACCACTTAAAAGATCAACCAAGTGCCAGAGATAAAAATTGTATAGATTGCGGTTAGGGTAATTTTAGTATTTAAGGAAGTAGGAGGCGACAAAATGTTAACTAAGTGCGAGTACATATATAGATTTGTTCACTGCCCTCGCGACAAGGGACAAATCTCTTCACGGATCGAGCATAACAAGCCAGAAAACGGAGTTTGGAAGTAACTAGGTCTTTTTCCAATTCTTCAACCAGGTGAGACGGGTGAAAATGTTTTACGAGCTCTAACCGAGGATGGCCGTAATTCCAAGTAAGCAAAAGGCTGTTATAGCCGAAGATCATGGACCTGAATATCGGCTCAAGGTGGTAGAGGACTTTCTCGTTCCGAAAATAAGTCACAACAGGTTTTGGTTAAGTTGGAATATACTGGGGTTTTCCACTTGTATCTATTAATTTTAAGGAGTGAATGGAATTTTGTTCCACCGCCTGAAGTGAAAGTCACTTGCCGCGAAGGTGTGGGTCGTATCGTAGCAGTGTGGAGCACTGTAAGCACTGAGGATGTTCCAATCGGTCTAAAGGTGGGGTTCCGTTGATATCGAACTATGCTTCAATTGTGCTGGATGCCTAGGATCGATTGATAGCGGGTTGCCTGCGAGAAAGCTAAGTCAGTTTGGGACCGCGCCTTTGACGGTGAGCTGAGAAACGGCACGTATCAGCAATATGTTGAAGTGGACAAAAACTACATCGTCCTGTGTCTAAATCCAGTCATAATGAACTGGTTGAACCTGTCATATGTGGGGGAGTAACCGTCTGCAAGAGAATTAAGAGATCTGGCCTTCGCGCGGGCCAATGGCAAATCGTACCGGGCGCCGGTCTTGGACTTGGTACAATGGCCGTACAATACGCTCGGGCTGAGAGTGATTGGGGTCGACGCGGCAGCAAAGAAAGACTTGTCCTCGGTCTAGGTGCTGAGAGTTTTGTCGATTTCTCGTGCGAGGACGTGAAGGAGGGCGTCATGGAAATTACCGTATGCGGTGCTCACGGTGTCCTTATGCTCGCTCCCACCGAGAGTGCGTACGCCAGTACACGAGACCTTTTGCGATTTGGCGGCACGCTTGTGTGTATCGGTTTGCCTCAAGAACACGTAACTTTCAAGGTCTCACCTCACACAGTGATCAACAAATGCCTTAACATAGTAGGCTCCTTCGTGGGAACCCGCGCTGACATGGCTGAAGCTCTCGATTTTGTTAGCAGGGGAGTTGTTAAACCTACCGTTGCTGTTTTCAAAATGGAGGACATTTACGAAGTCTTTGAACACATTCACAAAGGCGAGCTTCAGGGTGGAGCAGTACTTAAGCTAGAGTATTGGAAGCGAATGCGCGGGTGGTAACAAAATATCAATAACTACCAAGTAAACGATTCCTCAAAGTATTCGATGTGGCTCTCAGCATTCATAATGCTACGAATCAATGAGGACCGCGTACTGTCTACAAACTTGGGTGGCCCGCATGAACATATTGCCCTTGTACCTTTAGAAACACGGATGAAGTCTGGCACTAGAACGTCCAAATTTGGTCGACCGTATAGCACACTGTCAGGGTACGCGTCTTGCAAGGTAGCGCGACTTTCTCGACTAGGTGTCGAGGGTCCTGTATTCAGGCTGTCGCCTTGCTTTTCTGGAATGTCGCAGACACGTACTGAATGCTCCTTTGATGGAACTGCTGTTGCAGCTGATGACGAGCTCAACTCACCCGTCGCTGAGCTCTTGTCCACAGCGTGCTCTGATTGTAGGTTCAGCCGTGAAACTTGCCCTGGCTCTTCATCACGCAGGGATGAGCCCCGCGACGTGACTGAAATAGCACTCAATTCTGAGGACTCAGGCTGCGTTACATAGATGTGAACGTCGGCCACGTGGCGTAAACGCATTAAATGGTCAACTTCTTCTCGAAAGGCCTCAATGCTTTTACTCCGACTCACTACCCACACAATAGATAAGTGCTGGCCAGGCTTGATATTTTCTACTATGGTTGATGCGAAGGAGTACATTGCTGTGAACCCGACCCCGCCAGCTAGCAAAAGCACGGAGTCATAATCGTAGACATAGTTGGAGCTTCCATATGGACCTTCAATTGTTACACGGAAACATCGCTTGTGACCAGGTGCTTCCAGAAGCCTCTGGTTTATGACCGCTGTTGAACCCCTCAAAACCTTGCACATGAGATCGAAACTGTGAGTGCCAGTGCGGCTGCTATACGACTGGAAGGCCGAAAACGGATGACTCTGCCACCACAGCTTTGAATCCAATATACGGATGTAAACATAAGCTCCAGGATGCATCTGCCACTTTCGTCGACCCAATATGCGGACGCGGTACATACCAGCCTCTGTGAGTTCGATTTCTGCCTGCTGAATACCCCCAGACGCTATGATTCGAGATATTCTCATCGAGTACTCTACACCATAAATTACTATGGTAGACCAGAGCCATCCAAGCCAACCGTAATCTCCACAGTGCACTATCAAGCAAATGAGAAACATCAAAAAGAGCAACTGATGTGAGGCCTTAAAGACCTCATATACCCTCCTGCGGACGCAACGAAGAGCCAATACGACCATGATGAAGCAAGCATAGAGGGCCAGATTTCCCGCCCTCCAATTGTGGACGTGGCGCCACTTGAACATGATAACATTCTCCTTTGCCGAGCTCCAGTACAACATAACTCCGTGCAGGATTGCATGAAATGCCATCCAGCGAGCCGCCCAACGGTGAAATGTCATGAAGGTGTCATAGGGCCAACTTGTCAAGTATATAAGAGGATTGTTCCTGCAAGCAAAAAGCACCAAGATTGGAATGTGCATGAACGCCAGAATTCCACTGCGGTTTGCTACGTAGTGTATCACTTTGTCTTCGACGCTTGCAAATACAAGGGCCCCATCTACGCCGCGGTCCAAAAATGAAACTATGGCAGCAATATTCAGAGCACAGAATCCTAAAATTATGAGCGCCTGGCCACGTGTGGGAGCATGAATTGAAATCCAGCTCAAAAAGCTCCACGGATCGCTGTGTTTCTTCCCGTAAAGGGCGGGTAGAGTCACATACTTACGAATCCATAGAATGGTACGACTTCCAAAAATGTTGTATATTCCGGGATTCACAATGCGGATTATGTTGGCAAATGTAGCCAGAACCATAACAAGAATCCAGTAGCCTATAATTCCCAAGCCAAAATATGTGCCGAGCTGATAATGATATTTGGTGTCTCCAGCCGCCACGTACTCCTTATCGAACAATTGACGGGGTACAGCAACTGGTCCCGGTGCAGCTTCGGAGAAGCTCAGTCCATCGGGACTGACGAGTCGGTGAATGTTTTTCTTGTAAATACGGTCTAGATCTCGATCAGACATTGTGCGGTTTCCCCAGTAATGACACTGACTGCGGACATAGTCGTATCCCCACACTACTTGCTCAATTCCCGGTGCATATACATTGATGCAGTTAAGAGCGGTCGCAAGAAAATCGTCGTTGGCACAGCGACAGTTAAATGGTAGAAATTCAGCTGGGCACGAAAAATTCCATCTCAGCGCACAGTTAAAGCATCCAAATCCTAGTTTACTCTTCAACCCGACTTTCTGTGCCTCGACTTGAGCCACTAAGAGGCTAGCCACAGCAAAGATGCGCAACAGGGACAGCTTTTCCATTGCAATTGGCTGTACCGCAGATTCAGCCTGGCTGTTAGGGAGATTAAGTGCTTCTCTGGCCGAAAATTACCAGGTGGTTGTCCAGTTTAAGATTTGATTAGCTGCAACGAGAGCCGCGCACCCTTGCCAGTCGTGTTTTTTAAGGCTTGACTTAATGTCAGATGTTTAACCCGATGGAATACGAAGGAAATAGCTTGGTGTATACCTGCCGGAATTGTCTATATTCGTCCAGAAGGTAGTCATCACTATTTGTCTAACTTCCTCTACTTTGGCATTTTGCGATCCGATATTTTTACTAACGACTCTTCCGCTCCGTGTTTGTTAACATTTTAAAACTCAAATTTTTTGCAACGACGACACTGCCGTATCGACCCATATACGACGGTTGATTACTTTTGGTTAAATAACCTTAATGTGGTTCTTCCTTTACATCAAACCTTACCCATCATATTCATGGTTGTGGCTGCCTATCTGGAGTTCCACTTGACGTTTACATGGAACAACTTCTATAACAGTAGTACATCGATATGAGCTTGTGAGAAGATGCGAGTAAGTAATGCTCTGTATGTTAACTGCATAAATTGCAAAACTACTATGGACTTGGTGCCTAAGGGGATGGGGGGTGCATCAGCATTGTAAGGATTAGCTCGAGGGGCCCAACCACGGTAACTTATATCCACAAGTTTAGTGATACCTTATCCTGCTTTGAATGTTACTTGCCGCTATCGAGGTCTCAGGGTGAACATCACAAGCTTTGTAGGACTGGTCTAACAGGATACTAGCAAAAGACCGTAGTTTCGAAGTTTGCACGGAAATGGATTGTGAGTTACATTTATGTCTACTAGTGTCCTTAAAATATTTGCATGCAGTCGGCAGATGCGACCAGCTCTTCTGTGCCCACTTAAGGGACCAGGGGACGTTGAATGCGACTTAGTGTTGACGATCGCGCGCAATTAAGCGCAGTCTGGACACATGGAGGGGTGAGTTGATTTTCTCTACGATTGTAATAATTTGCAAACTTTTCTACGTATATACACGCTGTGTTTGTTTACATACTATTGCTCTATACTACGCGTAGTGTTACCGCTGTTGGAAACGATAACGGTGGAGCTGTGTGTTATTACGAGCAAACGCGTAGAAGCCAACATATAAACTTCACTTCGCACAGGCGGCCCTTCCAAAGATAAACCAAAATTTACAATAAAATCTATCACCGAAATGTTGAATTATTCAACTGCTTTACCGCATTAAGATATCGCTATATTTCTCTTTACCATAGTGCGATGCGTGATCAGCCCCAGGATAGTCTCAATTGAGCTATGGTAAAAACATTTGTCATCAAGACTAGACTTTTCAGGGTTGGGGGGCAGGTACCGAGTATCCGAGTATGGCTCCAATGTCAATCCAGAGTAGAAGCTACTTTGATGAGTAACATAGCTGCAGCAGTTGCGAAACTTTCGTCATATGGTAAAATAGCAGTAGGGTAAAATAGCAGTAGAGGGATTAGGCTAAATTGCGAGGGAATTAGTGGATCTCGACGTTATATATTTCATTTCGAACTGGGCCGTTTACATCATCGAATTCACCACTCTGCATAAAGGGCAATTGGTAAAGTTAATGGTCGGCAATGAGCGCTCGCCCTCGCACCATCAAGAATGTTGAAGAAAAAAATGATTTTAAGTAGCCGCTGCAGTAAGGATGAAGCTTAGAAGGCACTGCTACGTAGAAGCGCTAGGCCTGAGTGTAGTTCTTTTCGATGTCTGCAAGGTAATGCAGCCTTTTTCCACTTCTTGTTGATAAGTCTTAGCTCTTGGTGTGAACAGCTGTAACACGCAGCTCTCAGCTAGCTTCAACTCGAAAGTATCACTCGACGTCTTTTCACAGTCCAAATTATACCGAATTCTCGGTGCCAGCTTGATCAAATCTGTTGTCGGCACCTGGCGCAAATGTTAGATATTGGATGTGTTTCAATGCATTGGTTAAATAAAGCATGATATAAAAATTACTGCAAGAAAGGATTGCAGGTGAAGAACAATAAATATTTGAGATCATATATATCCATAATCTCGAGAAATTTTTGCATAGCATAAACACCCAAGCAGCAGCTCGCAGTGATACAAGAAAGTGTCAAAGGGCGGTCGGTGTCACGTGTAGCCTCCGGGAGATGCAGCTAGGTAGCAGGATCTACGCTTACACGCTTCGTTAATAGGGCACATCGATGCTAATCACGGATATACCAATATCAGCAGATAATACGCCAAGTCACGATGAAAATTTTGGAGGCTCCTCGCGCGGTCACAAAATGTCTGAACTTTTTCTGGAGTGCTCAAGTCGGAAGCCCGGAGCTTGTGGTAAAGCAGGTCTACTGGCGCAAGCTCACGTGAGAGAAGCTTACGCACATCAGTCCTTAACTGATAGCATTGAGAGACCTAATCTGCGCAAGCGACGTCGCATGGGTAGGCGAAGTGGAGGCCATGATACAGACAGTGAGTTTCCCCTTCTGGGAAATTTGATGCTATATGCTTCCCCGACTACCGGTGACGGGAACTGTCTTTTTCGCGCACTTAGTGACCAGTTATACGGTAACGAGTCTCAATACGGCTCACTACGCCGTGATGCAGTAGCTTATATTCGGGCTAATAAAGACCGGTTCATCGGTTTTGTTGGTGGCTTTGGTGAGACGTTCGAGCAGTATACCAAACGAATGTCACAAGATGGCGTATACGGCGGCCATTTAGAGCTGGCTGCTCTTGCGGACGTTCTGACAGTTGAAGTGGCAATATATCAGGCAGATTACATGTATATTGTGCATCCACATTCGCAGAAAACTGTTGGACGTGTTCACATTGCGTATCATACATGGGAACACTATTCTAGCGTTCGGAACAAAGAAGGCCCACATTCCGGATTGCCTAGTGTAGAACCTAGAACACAGAATGGCGGGCCCTATGATGAATTAACTGTGGGCAATGGAAGAGATGGAGATGATGTTCCGTCGTGGAAAGTCGACATTGTTTTGCGCAGCGTCCCTCACGCGGAGGTTAACAGAGCCCGCGAGCTTCTTCGACTGAAAGATATAGGAGAAGTTATCGAGGAACTCCTCATGCAAGAATTGGATCCTGAAGAAGACGCTGCAAGCAAGGACTCGGTAGGTGAGCTTGAAGAAACAGTAATGAATGCATCTGCGCCATACTCATCTCCCAGTCAAATTGTTCAGCCCAAACAAGAAACAGTAACCTCGAATCCTCTAACGAGAGATAATGTGCATTCAGAAAAGCGACAGGCACGTTTCGAGAAGCGACAAGCTAGGTTGGAGCAGCGGCAGGTCCGCAGGAATTCCCACCGTCGAGCTCAGCCAAATGAGCAGTCCGAAACTAACAGGCGAGCGTTGAAGAAAAAGAAAAAGTCAAGGGAGCAAGATCTCTCCGGACGAGACCCTGTATCAACTGCAACTCCCGAAGAGAGACCCAGTGACGAGTCGCAGGCGATAACTGGTGTGAAGGTGATCCATATTTGACCTATAAATACTTATTTTATTATCTCATTAGAAGCTCAATTTAAGCACTTGCCTCTTCATTGAGAGAATCAAGAGCCTCCTTGATTTTATTCGGAGCAGCGCCCTTGACAGTCCGTGCCACCTTGCCATCCTTGAAGAAAATGAGTGTAGGTACAGTGGATACCTCATACTGGCTAGAGATTTCGGGTACCTCCTCGATGTCGAGTTTGAAGTATTTGATTGCCGGATACTGAGGCATCAGTTTCTCCAAAAGAGGCGCGATCATCTTACACGGACCACACCATGTTGCGAAGAAGTAGACAAGTACAGTCCCCTTATCATAGACATCCTTAAACTCAGAAGCCGAGTTGATGAATTGAACCATTTTAAATTATGATAATAGAGATGGTTTAGGCAGGTTTAAGTACTCGGCGGGAGATAGTCAGCAGAGTCAGCATCTGCACTAGCAACAGGTCCAGACTCAGCGGCTGATGACTTAGGAGGCTCTCGAAGCTACAGGAGGCCGGCTCTTTAGCTGAGGTAAGGGGAGCGCCACAGAAGTATTAGATTAAGACTTAACCTAAAAAGTATTAAGGGCCGTCGAGTTGAAATGATTGTGTTCTTCTCTCTTCCCTGTTTTCGCCTTCGTGCGAAAAGTTTACGCCCAGCTTTAAAGAACTAAGCCTATCGAGAGTTGAGTATAATGTAGATATCATTTACGACGTGCGGAATATCCATATGGCGTTCTGACTCCCAAGTGTCTGTCACAAGAACGCAAAGTTTGGCCGGAGGTTGAATAAAGGAAGCGTACGCCCTTGCCCAATTCGCGACCGCACTGCCGTCAGAACTCCGCCCGCCCAATGCTCAAATTAGAGACGCGAGTAGCGATAAAATACACGCGGAACAATATAAACTGTATGGAGAAACTGTTACTTTAATCGGTCAGCTAATATTCCTACTGGCTCTTAATCACACAAATTTGAGTTAATCAAATCATTCGCACGAAATAAGCCTCACATACAATTGACGAGACCCGAGAAGATGCAGCAGCGGCATATCTGAACCGGCGCGTAGTTGTATAATTACGCGATAATTAATTAAATAGAGATTATTTGAATAGATCTTTAGCCTCACCTTGAGCATGACCGTAAGCTTGTTGAGCAGCCTCCCAAGTGTTCTTAGATTCCTTTGCAACGAATTTAGCCAGATATGGTAGTCCAGTTGCCGCGGCACCGTAACCATATCTAACAGCCAGCTTTATGTGAAGGTAACAGGCCCGAACTGCTGTCGCTAGATTCCGGTTGTCCAGTACATATCGGTGTGCTATGCTCTCAACCTCAGCGAGAGCATGAGGCAATCCAACTGCATAAACGTGTAGGCAAGTTAAAATAACTCCTACCAATAGTGCAAACCGGAACAAGATTCTAATTGATGCCCAAATAGTCCGCAATGTCCAAGAGACGACCTTAAGGAGAATGTAGACAGCGAAGACGGAAATGAACAGGCGCACTAGCTCCTCACGATCGCCAGAAGCTATGCTCACTGACAGGCTTTGCACGAATGCGTAAATAAATCCGAAAACCTGGCCACCAGTTTCAACTACTGCGTCCATGGTTCAGTACTGAAAAAGGATGTTTTGATTTGACTAGGGGGAGCGGGGATTGGTTTGTAAACTTTTTCGCCAAGGTGGGAGAAGGCAAGTCAGTAAAGGCAGCGGCAGCAGCTGGAGGGGGGACAGGCAACGTTGTCAGCTCCAACGGTCTACAGGGCCAATTTAGATATAAAAAAGTGGAGAAAAATCTTTAAGTTATCTATGACCGCCTTGGATATAAAAATACAGAATTGTGGCAGACTCTCGCAGAAACTTAAGTCCTAGCACATGCATGTGAGTGTTGACGGTCATCCTAGCTTAGCTTAGCAAGCATATATTACTACGACACGACCGTATCTACGGGAGAGCGGTTATATATGGAGTACGGGGTATTATTCAGCCAATATGGGTTCGACTGTGGTAGACACTGAGTACTACGACGTACTGGGAGTGTCGCCCACCGCTGATGCGGCTGAGATCAAGAAGGCGTATCGCAGGTTGGCTATAAAACACCATCCGGATAAGAACCCTGGCGATGAAGGGGCGAAGGGCCGGTTCCAGGCGGTCGGAGAAGCATACCAGGTTCTAAGCGACCCAGATCTCCGAAGGCGTTATGATCAGTTTGGTAAGGAGCAGGCGATTCCATCACAAGGTTTCGAGGATCCTATGGAGTTTGCAACCCAAATATTCGGTGGTGAGGCCTTTCAACCCTGGATTGGCGAGCTGACGCTTATCCGAGAGATTCAACGCATGAGTGAAGAGGAAGCTGAGGCTGGAAAAGACACCCCTTTGGATGGCTCGACTCCTGAGAAACCTCAAAATTCATCTATCGCATCCCACGCTCATGATCACAGTGCTGAGGCGGCGCACCCTGAAACCCACGAGGAGCGTCATTCTTTCTCGCCAAAGAGCTCCAAAAGCGTGGAGGCGGAACGAAAAGCTGCCGAAAAGCAGCGCCGTCGCGAAGAAATGGACAAGCTGGAAACGGAAGGGCGCGAGCTGCGAGAGAAGCGCGTATCAGAACTGACCAAGGCACTGATAGAGAAGCTTAGTGTTTGGACAGAGGCACCTAGGTCAGAAGATGTTACACAGAGCTTCATGAAGAAGATGGAGCTCGAGGCAAACGAACTTAAGATGGAGAGCTTTGGGTTAGACCTACTGCATGTCATTGGCACTATATACTACATGCGTGCGAACAATTATCTCAAGTCGCAGAAGCTTTTTGGATTTGGCGGATTTTTTGGTAGAATGAAAGAAAGAGGCACCATCATTCGAGACGGATGGAATACGGCCATGACTTCTATAGAAGCCCAGAACTTTGTTAAGGATGCGAATAAACATGATGCCGCTCTGACACCAGAACAACAGGCAGAAGTTGAGGCTGCAGTAATTGGCAAGGTACTCAATGCTATGTGGATGGGCTCGCGACTAGAGATTCAATTCGTGCTACGTGAGGTGTGCGATCGCGTTTTGAATGACAAGACTATCCCGCAGAAAAAGCGAGTTGATCGCGCCCGAGCACTATTACTCGTTGGTAGCATATTCCGTCACACCCAACGAACGGTAGAGGAGGACGAGGAGATGCAATTCTTTGAGAAGCTAGTCGCAGAATCTTCACGAAAGAAGAAAAGCAAGTAGTTCCACTCGGCTGAAATTCCAACACATCCCATGTTGGTCCGTCTGACTTGATCTCTGGCTTCTTGACACAAGCTCATTCAGCCGTATCAAGTTAGTATTGATTAATAATTAATGCGTTGAATCGATAAGGTCTTAGGAAATACATCAACTCACCAAATAAGCGTGTGGAGACAGAATAAGGATATTTTATCATCGAACTAATCGCTCTTTTGATCCAGTCAACATGAGTTCGACGGTGGTGGAAACTGGGTACTACGAATTGCTTGGCGTGGCACCCACCGCAAATGGAGCTGAGATCAGGAAAGCGTTTCTCCAAATGGCTATCAGAAATCACCCTGACAGGAACCCGAGCGATAAAGGAGCAAAATCCCGCTTCCAGGAGGTAGCAGAAGCTTACATTGTTTTAATCAATCCGGAACTCCGACGGCTCTATGATCAGGTTGGTAAGGACGAGGTGATTCCGTCGCGTAAATATGATGGTCCTGTACAATTTGCCGCGCTGCTATTTGATGGCAAGGCGTTCAAATCGTGGGTTGGGGAGCTGGAAGCTACCCGAGAGGTCCAGCAATTGAGTGAAGAACAGGGTAGGGCCGAAGAGCAAAAAGCTGCAGCTTCATCGGCTTCCCAGGACCAAGCTGCTTCTGTCGCACCTCATACACAGATTTCCAATGTCGAGACTCTCTCTGAAGCTCAAAAGGACTGTCATCCCTCGTCAGAGGAGATTACTGAAATCCCAGAAGAGGAGCCAAAGGTCGCGGAGAGGCAGTTCGAGCGCGAGGAATCGGAGACGGCGCATAAGGAAGAAGGTGAACTCCGCGAAGAGCGCGTATCAAAGATAACCAAAGCACTGCTAGAAAAACTCAGCGTTTGGACAGATGGTCCCAAGTCCGAGGATGCTACAAAGAGCTTCATGAAAAAGCTCGAGCTAGAGGCAAACGAGTTAAAAATGGAATGTTTTGGGTTAGATCTACTGCATGTCATTGGCACTGTCTACTACCTACGTGCGAACATTTATCTTAAGTCGCAGAAGTCTCTTGGGTTAGGCGGATTCTTCGGCAAGATGAAAGAGAGATCTGGTATGGTACGCGACGGATGGAACGCGTCTATGGCTTCGATAGAAGCCCAGAAATTCCTCCAAGAAGCGATCAGGCTGAGATATAATCCGTTCCTAACTACCAAGCAACGGGCAGAAGTTGAGTATGCTATTCTTAGTAGGGTCCTCTACGCAATGTGGATGGGCACGCGACTCGAAGTCCAAAGTGTCTTACGCGACGTGTGCGACCGAATTTTCAATGACAATACTGTCCCGTCGAAGAAGAGGACTGATCGGGCACGAGCCGTAGCGCTCGTTGGTGATGTGTTCCGTCAGACCCGACGCACAGCAAGTGAGGAGAAGGACATGAAGCTTTTCGAGGAGTTGATCACGTCGTCTTCAGGCAAGAAGGAAAAGAAGTAATCTCACCGAGATTCTGGAGCTACATTTTACCCTAATTTACTGCATGATTGCGGATATTGCCTCTTCTTAACACAAGCCCACTAAGATCTCTCCACCTACGGTGAGGTGAATTTATAGAGAATGATTTATTTGCTCTGTCAAATGAATAAATTTGGCTTTGACATTATAGTTATATCAAGTTCAGCGAATAGTAATTGTTGGAGAAATACTCTTCACTGGTGGGCTCGAGATTTTCAAGCTAGATGTCAATGAGTTCCAAGCGTAGGGCGAATGATTGCGGCTCGACGTTGCCGGGGAAGGTCTTTGCTGTGTGTGCAGACGATATGAAAAAAAAAATGAAAAGCCTACATAAGGATCTTTGTGCGGCGAGTTTTCTGCGCTTGGGCTGCGGGAACACCATGAGCAATGTCCTCAGCTGCTAGCCTGTCGGCCTCAACGCGCTGCGGCACATACTTGAGAACAGTCTTTTCGAGATGTACAGGCAATGAGACTACGCCATTTACATCCGCGACAATGGTATCTCCAGGATTAACGATAGCGCCACCAATCTGCAATGGATTGTTAACAGCTACTACCTTTGCTAATTTATTAGGAGCGCATACTGCCGTGCCGTAGGCCCATACAGGATATTTAAGACGTTGGTGTTCGTTCAAATCCCGAATATAGCCGCAAACAACAGTACCAGCACATCCAAGATACGAAGCACGAGTAGACATAAGGCCCCCGTAGAGCGAGTTCGTAAGAAGAGTAAAGGGAGCAGCAGTTAATTGATACTGTGGCGAAACAGCAAGTACTACAACAGCACCCTGTGGAGCATTGTCGATGTAATGACCGTCAAATTCCGGTCTTGGGTCGCTCAAAGGCGCATACTCAACAGTATAAGCAGGGCCCGCTACCGTTGCTTCGGAGCCAGACTGCTGGGACAAAAGAGGAATTGCCCCTCCATCAGGAATACCAGCAAAAGCAATTCCGTCAGCCACATCACATGCACTGAAGAGGCGAAGCTGTGCGGCTGCGTCCGTCATGTGGTGGTTCCTGGAATTTGGGGGTGACAGTTACGCGCTATTTTTGTCACCCAGTTAGAATGCTAAAAGGCTGACGGGGTGGGGGGGGCGCTGCTAGATTATAGTGAGTGATGCTGTCACTTCTGCCTCAGCTTAGCGCTGTCTATTAATGCCGCATGATGCAAACAGAATCTCTGATACTGACTATGTAGGTTTGTAGTTGAGACCTCTATGTTGGGGCTAAAAATTACTAGCGATGGAAACATAAAACTGTATCTTAAACCAGGTCATCCCCGCGTCATGGGCTATCAGCCGAGGCGACAGCCTGCACGACGATGGTTTTAAGCAAGAAGTTATCGATCTGCGACGTTTCAAAAGTGAGCAGTCCACTCGCTGGTAAGCTCACAACCGGCACTCCATATGTAAAGAGAGAGCTTCGTCTGAAAAAGTCGGTCTGATATTAGTAATGTCTGTGCTGCTGCTAAGACTTGCGCGGGCCCTCGACTTGCCTCTCTTATTAGCCGCGAGGTATAAATATCTATCAGATCGAGAAGTTACTCTGAGATGCCATCACTTAATGATCAGCTGAACTCGTTCAAGGCAAAGATGCGTAGTGCCCCGGTACTTGGCAAGCGAGTTGCCGACCGCCAGCCTCAGCTCCCTCGACAGCAATCACAAAACGCTTCTGATAATACCGGTGCCACTAACGAGACCATTGTTGAGACTGAATCAAAGCGTCGTCGAGTATACAGCCAGCCAGTATCTACTGGTGCCGGCCAGCATCGCAATACTCAACTAGTACATGCAATCGACTATCTTCGGAAGGCAGAGGCACCGGTAACTCTTCAAGATTTGGAGGCATACCTCTCTAGTCCTGTAGAGCCTTTGATTCCTCTCATGCGGTCCAACCCTCATCTTTATGTTGCAATGCGCGATAAGACCGTAACATACGTCTCGAAGCTCGGAGTATATTCTGCTGATGAACTCCTGCGGTACCTTGCGTCGCAGGAAACATTCCAGGGAGTGCCTGTCCGCGACCTTAAAGATGGCTGGAATGGTTGTATCCCTACCATTAAGCGACTTGAGGAGGAACATAAGATTTTGGTGCTGCGAAATAAGAAAGATAACCAGCCCAGGCTTGTATGGTTAAATGCCATCCCCGGGGCTATGCATGTCGATCCCAAATTTACCCAACTCTGGCAGACAACTCGAGTACCCAGTGCCGCGGACCTTCCACGAAATCTCGAGCGGGTGGGCCTGAAGCCATCATCGGTAGACCCTGCATCAATTAAACATGAACCTCGTAATGTGCCAGAGAAAAAGCACCGCCGCGCTCCTCGGGCCAAAATTACAAACACGCATCTGCGGGGAATTCTCAAAGATTTCTCCTAATTAGTGCCTTCTGCTATTGACAATATTCTACTGCGTTCCCCGGTTCCTCGTGCTATGGTGGCGCTAGCCAATTCACTCGATTCATTACTTACTTAGTCAGGAAGTAAGTGCAGCCAAAGCAATCTGTGAGCGCGCCGGTACTTGTGGCTGGCATGTGTATATTTATTGTTAGTACGGAACATCCGGACTACCGGCTCGTACTACTCGATAATCGCGACGAGAGGTGGGATCGACCTACGGCACGGGCGCATTGGTGGCCCTCTGGCATATTTGCACCGCAGGATCTTGCAAAGCCGGACGGTGGCACCTGGATGGGGTCATCCATAAACGGTCGGATTGCGGTTCTGGTAAATATAAGTCCCAGCGCTGGCGGGTGGCAGGGAACTCGGTCTAGAGGTAAACTTCCAGCAGATTTCCTTCGATCGACATTGCAGCCTGATGTTTGGATCAATGAGGTGCGCGATTCACAAGATCTCGGTCAATATGGCGCATTCGTCATGCTCATAGGAATTGTTATGATTGACGACGTCAAGCTTGCACTCGTATCTAATCTGATACCAGACGAGTTCAATCTCAGCGGAACATTTGCTGTAACAAATGGCGGGTGCGAAAAATGGCCAAAAACTGATGTTCTCCTTGCTGATTTTGAGTCTTTGAAGACATATAAGGGATCAGAGCTTCTGAAACATGCTCGACAGATACTTCAGACGCCATCCGCAATATACCCCTCCCCGCATACCGCTTTGGATCTTAAATTTCACGTTTTTGTGTCTCCTTTCAAATCGATGTCGCGTATTTATGGCACGCGAACAAGCACAGTTCTACTTTGTGATCGCGCTGGCGCAGTCACCTACGATGAAACTGATGTTGCGACATCCAATACAAACACTGAGCAATATACGCTTTCCATTTCATAGAGTTTGTATGTAGTAGTTAAACTCTAAGCAGGTCATGGATCACGAGCTGAAAAGATGTCTCGACAAGTGGTAGTCTAAAGAGAGCTTTATATCCAATCACGGGACTGGCCACTCATCTCCGAGAGAACAGGAGAGCTCGAGCAAGTGAAACGTACGCTAATAAGCTTCAAAAACGCTTGAATAAATAAGTTAATGCTTGTGCTTCTGTTTGTGTACCTTATCCTTGTGATGTTTTGACCTCTCTTTATCTTTCCGTTTTTCTTTCTCCCTCTTCTTATCGACCTTAACCTTTGTGTCCATCGACGCATCACCAGACGCTCTCGGTAATTTTTCGTCATTTCCTCCATATCCAGTGGCGTAGTGCCTTAACCGAATGTCGCTTCGTTGCCTAACACGCGGCTTCGGCTTCTCCACAGCTGCATAGTCAATTCGCGGTACTGCGACGACCTGGCTCAGTACCATCAAGCCCTCAGGCTTAGTTGTTGCGGGTTGCATGTTTTCTGCATCACCCACAAGGATCTGACAGCTCCCTAGTGGCATCTCAGTCGGTCTCAACTGATATTTAGTACCGTTCTTGTCTATGATTTCATCCTCGGAACGCACTTCGGCTGTTGATGCATCGAAGCCTACTGGAACTTGAACAAGCCACACATCTCTATTTTGAAATGTTATTTCAGGTCCTTGAATTGCCGACATTTTCAACTTTCCGCGACTACAAATTTCAAAAGCGAAAAAATA
>BCGM01000001.1:2005017-2035879 GCA_001599275.1 Wickerhamiella domercqiae
AACATTTGCCATCGGCCAATAATCCACAGAATTCAACAGTGCCTTTCATAGCTCAATGCTTGAGAGGACCGTTCAGGCTAGATGCCCATTATTCGTAGAGCCTGCTAGAACCGCCTGTGCAGTTCCAAGCAGTAGCTCTATAAATACTGGCTGCGAAAAGTCAACTGCAATTCTCAACGCCGGCTTGTATTTGCTTTGTCTTGAATTGTTTTGTCTTCTTTTCATAAAGGTACATTGTACTTATTCTGTGGAAAGATTATCGAAACATTATCTTCAATTCTCATCCTTAGATAAGTGCGGTTACATCAACAAAAAAGATAATAAAAATCCCACATAATTAAATTGTCGGAGAGAACACGGCAGAATTGAAGTTGCTTTTATCGCTTCTAGTATTCCCCTATACTCTGATTATTTTATTTTTTACCCGTTAACCTTTTTCGATTATCTTAGAGCTGTGCCATGCTGATATATATACTGATTTATTACGGTACCTCCCCATTCGATTGAGAGCATGGCACTCCTGATGGTTGAACTTACAGGCTGGTTTAGGACACGAGATTTCACTTAGCTTTTCCTCTTTGAGGTGCATCCTTCTACTCCCCCGCTGTGCCTCCTCCTGTTGCGTGCTCACCCCCAGGCTTGCATTTTTGTCGAGACCGGGACTGCGAGCTCTATAACGCTACCTTGTCATATGGCTGCCTCGAAGAGCTGTGACGTCTCTCACTGCTGTGTTTTTGTGCACAGCTAAGGTGCAGCCTCTGCATACCACGCCAGCCCTGTGTCCACACAACCTAAGAATTTAGCTATATTACAACATATAAATCTGGATGCAGCGGGACAGTGCCACCAAGGGAAGTCGATACCGAGGAAGGCAGTGACAAGATCAGGTGTGCATAGATCAGATTCGACGTTAAGAAAAAAACAGTTTGCGCTACCAATTTTTGTGGAGAATCACAACAGCTGCTCATTCGACGAGCGAGTTTGAATGTATCCAATGATAGGCACCTGAAGATGGTCAGCTTACTACCGCCTTTTCTATATACTCAATTACAACAACGAAGCATTTTTTCTTATCGAAGCACAGCATATCGCTGCGACCACAAATCTAGAGAGCTCCAATGTCTCGCTCTGAGCTCAGTGCTATTATCCTTGACCCGGCTCTCATTAACATCACGGATTACCAAGCACGCCCATTGGAATAGACATCTAATTGGAACATCCTTCTGATTGGAATAGCCTTCTGAATAGTCAATTCATCTGATTGGCATTAAGCTCTCTGGCCGGGAATTTGAATAAATGCAGTGTTCAGCGCAATCCGGAGGCGAAGTGGAAAATAGTCTCAAGATTGCTATCGATCGCGGTGGCACATTTACAGATATTTACTACACTGATGGTACCCAAGAGAATATCTTCAAATTGCTGTCGGTGGACCCAGATAACTACCCTGATGCCCCAACTGAAGGAATCAGGCGCGCGTTGGAGATGTGCAGCGGCAACAAGATCCCCAAAGGCTCCAAGTTGGATATAAGCAACGTTCATGAAATTCGTATGGGCACAACTGTAGCTACAAACGGCCTTCTAGAGCGCAAAGGTGATCGAGTTGCCTTTCTGACCACAAAGGGATTTCGAGACATACTAGCTATCGGTCAACAGGCGCGGCCTGATATTTTTGACCTAAAGGTGGCTAAACTTGAACAGTTATATGAAAGCGTCTGGGAGATAGACGAGCGTGTCACTTTAGAGGAGTTTAGCGAGAATCCCGAACCTGTATCAGTCAATTGGGACGATCCTAATATCGTTCGTGGGCTCAGTGGTGAAGCGGTGCGTATTATACGTCCACCGCACCCAGCTGAAATTCGACAAGTATTGATGAAAATATGGGAATCAGGAATACGCTCGCTAGCAATTGCACTTCTCCATGGATATACTTTCACAAAGCATGAACAAGAGATTGCACAAATGGCAGCAGAAATCGGATTTGAAGCAATATCGGTTAGCAGTGATTTGCAGCCAATGATCAAACTGGTGAGCCGAGCAGCAAGCGCGAATGCAGACGCGTATCTGAGTCCACTCATCAGAAGGTATGTTACTCAAATTGGGGATGGATTCGCTGGGGGTTTAGATGCTATTTCGTCAAAGCTCCTTTTCATGCAAAGCGATGGCGGCCTCACTCCCGTAAGTCAGTTCACAGGTCTAAAAGCTGTACTCTCTGGACCAGCCGGAGGGGTTGTAGGCTATTCGCGAACCACTTACACTGGTGAACCAATCATTGGATTCGATATGGGTGGTACGTCGACTGATGTAAGTCGCTACGATGGCCATCTCGAACACATTTTTGAGACTACAACTGCGCAAGTGACGATACAGGCTCCACAGCTTGACATTCAAACGGTGGCTGCAGGTGGTGGCTCTATTCTGTCTTATAGACAGGGCCTTTTTGTAGTTGGACCAGAGTCTGCATCAGCCCATCCAGGTCCTGCGTGCTACCGCAAAGGCGGTCCTCTAACTGTGACTGATGCAAACCTTATGCTAGGACGCATTAATGTAAGCTCGTTCCCTCATATATTTGGACCCGATGAGAATGAGCCACTTGACACCGAAATTGTGTCGCGCAAATTTCATGAGTTGACGTCGGAGATCAACGAGGGTACGGGACAGAGGTTGACACCTGAAAAAGTTGCACTAGGATTTCTGCAGGTTGCGAACGAGTCAATGGCACGTCCAATTAGGTCTCTTACCGAAGGTAAAGGTTACGAAGTCGCTCGCCATACTCTAGCAAGTTTTGGTGGTGCTGGTGGCCAGCATGCGTGTGCGGTGGCCCGGACCCTTGGCATAAAAGAAGTTATCATTCATCGCTTCTCGAGCGTACTCTCAGCATACGGAATCGCTCTCGCTGACATTGTTGTAGATGTTCAGAGGCCTGATTCTACAGTCCTAGTGCCCTCGGAGTACTCACAGCTGCAGACACGCCTTGATATTCTGGAGCGCGACGCCACTGACAGACTTGCAAAGCAATGTTCAGGCGCACATATCGAAGTAGAGCGCTACCTGAACCTTCGCTACAAGGGATCAGAGACATTCATGATGATCAGAGAGAGCCCTGACATGTCTTTTGTTGATTCCTTCGTGACGGCGCACCGTCGCGAGTTTGGCTTTACTTATCAACGGGATATTCTCGTCGGTGACGTGCGCATTCGTGCAATAGCAAAGAGCATTGTGGATGAGAAAAAACTCCTGCCTGTCCGTGTCGAAAATACGCTGCCAGTGCCGGTTTCTCTCACCCGTCGAGTATATTTCGAGAGTGGCTGGGCATATGCTGAAGTACATCATCTTAAAGACCTCTCTACTGGATCTACCCTTGTAGGTCCGGCTCTTATTCTGGACGACACTCAAACACTTCTGATCGAGCCTGATTGCAGGGCAACTGTCACTCCATACCATGTGTTAATCGATATTAACCTCGAAGCCTCACATGGTGATAAAAGTACCGAAGACAACGCTATCAGCGATTTTATTGATCCTGTGAAACTTTCTGTATTTGGGCACCGGTTTATGAGCATTGCTGAGCAAATGGGCCAGGCATTACAAAAGACCGCTATTTCTACTAACATCAAAGAACGCCTTGACTTTAGTTGTGCCATATTCTCCCCTGAGGGTGGACTCGTGGCTAATGCTCCTCATATTCCTGTACACCTAGGGTCGATGAGTAGCGCTGTCGCGTTTCAGCGTGAGTACTGGGAGGGTAGGATCGAGCAAGGCGATGTGATTGTTGCAAATCATCCAGCATACGGTGGCTCTCACTTGCCTGATCTGACCGTGATTACACCTGTTTTCAGAGATGGCAAAATTGTGTTCTGGGCGGCGTCACGTGGACATCATTCTGATATCGGCGGGATTACAGCTGGATCAATGCCGCCTTTTTCAAAATTCCTTTGGCAAGAAGGGGCACGCATCATTGGCCACAAGATCGTCTCCAAAGGTGAGTTTGATACTGACGGATTCTATAAATTGATGGTAGAAGAGCCTTCGAAATTCCCAGGATGCAGTGGTTCGCGTAGCTTTGCTGATTCGCT
Source organism: Wickerhamiella domercqiae (assembly GCA_001599275.1). Lineage (NCBI taxonomy): Eukaryota > Fungi > Ascomycota > Dipodascomycetes > Dipodascales > Trichomonascaceae > Wickerhamiella > Wickerhamiella domercqiae. The sequence continues at coordinate 2,009,091 of BCGM01000001.1, forward strand.
CAGCGATATCAAAGCACAAATAGCCGCCAATAGCAAAGGCATCGAGTTACTTAACGGGTTATCCGAAGAATATACACTGCCTGTGGTTAAGAAGTACATGTACGGAATTCAAGGAGCAGCTGAACAAAGTGTACGCACACTGCTGAAAAAAGTCGCAAGGGAATGCGGGCCCAAGCTTGAGGCAGTTGACTTTTTAGATGACGGCTCTCCTATTCAGCTTCAAATTCGAATCAAAGACGACGGATCGGCTATTTTTGATTTCACGGGTACAGGGCCACAGCTCTTGGGAAACCTGAACGCTCCTAGGGCGATCACGTATTCAGCCATCCTCTACTGTTTACGGACAATGATCAGCGATGACATCCCGTTAAATCAGGGATGCTTGAAACCACTTGATATCCGCATTCCTGATGGTACTTTATTGGCTCCTGACGAGGACGCAGCATGTGTCGGCGGAAATGTTGAAACAAGCCAGCGCGTTACAGATGTAGTTTTCCGAGCATTTCGAGCTGTAGCGGGCTCACAAGGTACTTGCAACAACTTGACCTTTGGTTTTGGTGGTAACGACAAACTAGGCTTCGGTTACTACGAGACAATTGGCGGAGGCGCTGGCGCCGGCCCTTCATGGGCAGGTCAGAGTGGCGTGCAAATTCATATGACCAATACACGCTCCACTGACCCGGAAGTGTTCGAGAAAAGATATCCAGTCATCTTACGCGAATTCTCCCTTCGAAACGGCTCGGGTGGCTCTGGTAAGAATAGGGGCGGAGACGGTGTCATCCGTGACATTGAGTTCACCCGTCCCGTTCAGGTTTCAATTCTTAGTGAGCGGCGTTCTCGTGCACCTTATGGATTAGCTGGTGGAGATTGTGGGGCTCCAGGTCGCAATTTTTGGCTCAACTCCGAAGGCAAGGCTCGATCACTTGGCGGTAAAAACACGCTCGAGCTTGCTGCGGGAGATCGCATCCGTATAGAAACTCCTGGCGGAGGTGGATACGGTAAGGAGCATATTTCCACTTGAGATAATTATCAGTCAATTAGGTAGTTGGTAATATAGCTTATAATTAGGGGTTAATTGAAGTTCTCTAGCTTTAACCCTGCGCGCTGTAACAAATTGTTGCTTATTGAGCAGATAGAGATCGTCTCAAAGCTTGCTCATAATTTCACGATATTTGGAGAATCTTTGCCACTGAGAACGTCTTCCATATTGTTAAGGGTTGTAAGGGCAAGTTCCTGTAGCGCTTCCTGAGTGAAAAATCCCTGGTGACCGGTGATGAGAACATTAGGAAATCCCAAAAGTCTTACGAGTGCATCATCATCTATACCTCTGTCTGAATTGTCTTTGAAGAACAGGTTGTCCTCATGTTCATAAACGTCGAGGCCCAATGCACCAATCTCACGTTCTCTAAGCGCCTCAATGGCAGCCTCCGTATCTATGAGCGCACCACGAGAAGTATTTATTAGGATGACATCGTTCTTCATCTTTTTCAGCGCTTTCTTATCGATGACATGATGTGTGTCTTTCAGTAGTGGGGCGTGCAGACTGATAATATCGGATTCTACCATCAGCTCGTCGAGCTCTACATAATCGCCCACGCTCGCAAATTCTGGGTTCTTGACAGGGTCGGACGCTAAAACTCGACAACCCATTCCCTTAAAAATTCGGGCAAGTCCTAGTCCAATTCTTCCTGTGCCGTAGATACCAACAACTTTGCCAGAAAGAGTGCGGCCAAGCAGCCCATCCAGTAAGAAATTTCCATCGCGAACACGATTGTAGGCCCGGGGAATATGTCGATTCAAAGCCATAACCAATGTGAGGGCATGCTCTGCTACGGCTTCTGGCGAGTATGCGGGTACTCGAGCCACAGCAATGTTATACTCCTGAGCGGCCTCCAGGTCAACATTGTTGAACCCTGCACTACGAAGTAGCACCGCCTTGATATTATAAGATGCTAGGCAAGCTATAACTTCCCTGTTTACATTGTCGTCCACAAACACACAAACGGCTGCGCTGTCCTTGGCGAGGACAGCCGTGGATGGAGATAACGTGGTATTTTCATACGAGATCTCTATCGGGAAAGACGACTTGCTGAGACTACCGCGCGCATTAATAGCAGCATTAAATGACTGTTTGTCGTATGGCTGGGCACTGAAGATTGTCAGGAGCATTGTACACCTAAGAACAGCAGCAGGAATGGGGATGTCGACTGACCCCGCCCTACCCTATGTTACTCGCTGCGGGAATTACGGAAGGTACCCCCAGCCTCGGCCCGTGCTGAAAGAGGGCGCTTCCGACTTCCGTCTCTAATTTTCTGCCTCTGTTACTTCGGCAATCAATTACATTTAGAAATTATCAGCGCGTCCAGAATTGCTTGTGCGGCAACATTACCTATGTATTGCTTATAGTGCTGGTCGCCACTAATATCTATCAAACCTCAGACTGACGGAAACTCATACGGGCATTTACTATAAAAAAGCCCAAGAAATAAAAACAAAAGAAACTAAAAAAAACACCACAGTAACTTCTTCGACAAAGTTCTTTTTCGCTAATAACTTTTTCAACTGCAATTTTTTGGCTGAGTCCAATACTCTAAGCCATGTCCCATTGCTCCTTCGACGTCCGTACATCTCTAAAATCAGTCGCCTTAGGAGTTTTATCATAGTCCCCTCCCACGAACGCTTCAATGTTCTCCTTGGATTTGTTCGTAAATCTTCTCAAACTTCTGAAACAACGCTGCAGTCGACTTGGTCTTCCTGCAAGCAAGTATTGACAGAGCTTCAATTCGCAATAGAAAAACCCAATCACGACCAAAATAGCAATGCAAAGTGCCAATATCCAATGTTTCCATATGAAATGGAGATATCCGGCATCATCTCTATGCCACGATGAGCCATCGAGATGATAAAAGAAGCGCCGTACCCCATTTTCATTTTGATATATGATGAACACTCGGTCGTTCTCAGGGATGATGCGAGAACGACTGAATTTCTGCAGAATCACAGAGACAAAGAGTGAACCAGTGGAATACATCACGGTGGCGTAGGGAACAAACCAGTTACGGTTGTATCTCTGCAAGGAGACAATGATCTCACCGAAAAATGAGTGACCAGGCATACTCCCCATCATGTCATTTGATACACCGGTTGGATCTGTTTTGGATAGCCACGCTGGAAACGCGAGAAGTGGATCAAATTTAGCCTTTGCCCCTATATCAAGGTCAAGGTAGATGCCGCCATAGTGGTAGAGGATGAAGTACCTAGCTGCATCGACTCTCATGATAGGATAGCGGTAGTTTTCGAATGTGGGAAGATACCAGGCATAATGCTCTGCTATGAAATCATGGATCTTTTCGTCCGTCCACATAATATACTCATAGTCAGGATTAAATTCTTGTATGCTCTCCTGCGCTTCCCGCCATTTCTCAGGTATAACCTGTGTCTTATATGTTTGATGGATAATTTTTGGTATCAGAAGTGTGCGGTCGGCTACCGTATTCCCACTCTTGTCTTCATGGTATACAACCTCTTCCAGGTCTCTCCCCTGAATCTTGTTTTGCGACATGTTGTCGCTCAATAGAGTGACCAAATCAAATACCTGGGTTAATATAAGAAGAACTATCAGTCCGTTAACCCATAGCAGGAGTTTGACATCGGCCCTCATTTGCTTCCGACTTGGTTGTCTATTCCCCCCACAGTCAAGTCCACGTATGTTTTGTCATCCTCCTCTGTGACATCAGACGCGTTCTAGGGTTGAGCAATCGTAGCTTAAAATCGCTCAGTGTCGTTACGCTTGGGCTGAAGGGGATAAACTCAGCATTTTTGCTGCACAAATTATATAGAAAAGAGAATGTCAGCCACTCGAAAATGTGGTTGACATATTAGCACCTTCCTAGCAGACCCAGAGACACAGTGAGTATCTTTTAGACTGATTTTCATTCAATGGAGATCGCTTTTCTCAGAAGTAATCTGCTCCAAAAATGAAGCCTGGCACTAGTTTTTCCTATACCACGTCTGTGTAAAACGAATAAGAGCAGTGATCGCTAAAGAAAAGAATGCTCTCGTGAGAATCGAAGCTGCCGACAATGAATTAGACACAGAAGCATTTTATATGAAGAACCTCTTCGTTTTATGTGAGTACTGCTGAATCGTATACTGAAAACTGACCGTTCTCAGGTCGACAAAACCAAGCATACAGCAAGCAGTAGCCAAACGCATTTAGTTGTCCAATTCATGACTGGATCATCCGAGGGATACATGAGCTCTTGGTTCACACCATGACACAAGGATAAAATCACGCGGCGTGACGTCGGTACGATTCAGCCTTCGATCCAAAAGTGACGGGTGGTTTCACCCATCTACCCTAAGTTCGAGTCTTTGCCACTATTAAATTGGATTAATGTTCGATTGGTAGTACGGCGGAGCCGAGTACTGCTACTCTAGAGATGCGTCCCAGCTTGCATGGCTACAGAAGGCAATCAGCACGTGTTGTCAGATTAGAGGTCACACCGCATTAAGGCGTACCGCAGAAATTTTCAGTCGAAACACTCGCTATTACAAAATTATATCAAAATAAAAAAAAAGTAGAGTAGTCTCGCTGTGCCAGAAGTGCATCCTTCTGGACCTTGCATCCAATGCGCATGTTTGTCATTCGATTAGCTCTAACGTGGCTTAGATGTCACCTAAGCCACACAGTCTAAGCCTGTCTTTCAAGACCATGGTGTCTAATCGATGCAGCGTGCTATAATATCTGGTAAGACAAGAAAAATTTGAAAGGAAGAGCCTAGATTCACAGTTAGCAATGTGCTTTGAAGAAAGCTTCGGGTATTAACTTCAAGTTCCAAATTGATCTCAGAACTATTCCGCTCGAACAGCTATCGCATGAGACTTTAATATACTTCCAAAAATATTTAGGCGCAGCCTTTCTATAAACTTTGATTGTTCAAGACTTTCGGGAATGTGGCAAGATCCTCAACCCTGCTGTCATGTATGTATGAAGAAAGTGATCCTACGTCGTTCTATACTACGCGTATGAAAAGAATTTAGGCACAACTTGCTCTAATGAGAAGTTGCCTCTTCTACGAAGTCAATTCGGCTGCGAGACCGTATGTCTCCCAGGCGCGATGCATATAGCCTAGCGCGTGCAAAAGATGTGTTGTGATAAGATCTTTTCCTGATCTACTACCGCGCCGTATTTCTTGCTTGGATTTCAGTATCTCAGGCATGCTGAAGTCACTGCTGGATAAGTGGTCTTCGGCGACCGATGTCCCGGATGTTCGAAGCGGAGCATGCGTGGTAGGCTGCAAGCCAGGAATCCGTTCACGCCATCAACGCGTCACTCAACCTATTTTTGTGCAACTCTGGCATCTCAAATTCTTTTCTGTTGCCATTTGCCCTGAGTCAAAATATGGGTCTCTTCCATGCGATGCGCGAGGATAGTGATGTTGTAGGATATAAAGATCACCTGACCTCTCTCCTGGCACTGTGAGACTAATGAGATGAAGTGATACCAGCCTCAATTGATACACCAACTATATTGGGTAATACTACCTTATCGAGGTACGTCACAAGAAATCCTATTGCTGGGAGTTTAAGGCTATCGCTGATGTGGTTTGGTAACGCAGACCATCATCAGTTGGATCGTGTCATGTATGGGGAAGTTGAGTTTATTACAATTTAAATGCAGAAGGACACACTGAGAGACATGACATCAAAACTTACCACTGGCCATATCTCTCTTAACTTTTGCAGACCAGAAAACTGAGGTAAGTATAAGAGCCGTTCCTGTCAAGGATAATATATCTGGCACATCACCGAAATAAAAATACTCCCAAGCGGTGGCGTACAAGATCCCCACATAATCGAATTGAGTCAGTATAGACGCTTCTTCCAGCGAAAAAGATTTTGATAACAGGTATTGATATACGAACCCAGCGAACCCTGTAACGCCTAAAAGCTCCCAATGTTTCATGGTTGTAGGTAACCTAATTGGACGATTCAACGCCATCACAACCAAGCGACCAGACGAGTATATCACGACCTGGAAAGAGTATGTCCCTACTGATGCGAGCGGGTGTACCTTAGTTCCTAGCTTGCGTAGTAGAATCAAGACGACAACAGTACCGGCTATTTGGACAAACTCGATGAAAATAGCCCAAGGAAGTAGTGGATCAGGGCTTGTGTTCTCTTGGTATTTGAAAATAAATGCAGGCCTTGCAATAACTACTACGCCAGCTATTGCTAACAAACTTGCCGTTGCCTGCTGCCAGTAATACGATTCCTTCAATACGACATGTGCAGCGATAGCTGTAAGAAGTGGACATAAAAAGTTTAGAGTTGCAAAATTGGGTAAACTCATGTGCTGGATGACGTAGTAAGTGCAGGCTATATTGAGAGCGCCGACCGAACCTCGGGTCCAAAGCATTAACCTAACGCCAGGCTTTCCCAAGAATAGACCCGGCTCGTTGCGATACCAAAGCCAGATTAGAGACGGCATAAAAGTTCCAAGCATTCTTGAGAACATAACAAATTCAGGCTCTACTTCGCGCATGACGTATTTAGAGACTGCCGTCATTGCCGAACCACTAAATAGACATAGCAGATAAAGACGAACTCCATAAGATAGCCAAGGATTCTTTTCCCCATCAATTGACTGAATCTCTCCCTCGATTTCCAATTCAAGTTCGTCAATTGGATTTCCTTGTGAGCCAACACCCTCCTCTGCATTCTGCATCTGTGAGTCAACGGCGCCGACAAAGCTGACAAGCGGCTATCTACCACTAAAAAAGATCCGAAAGTTTATAATGGATGTGTGTCAGGACGTGTCGCCGTCACCTTGAAGAAAACACACAAATTTCAAAGAAGAATAGCAGATTGTCGCGCTCCCGCATATGCTATGTGAATCTTGACCATGCTGAAAGATGAGACAGCACGATTGATTTGCCTATAATGATCAGCTACATAATTTAGCATGCCAAATCCCGAATGTCCCGTAAAAGCTGTATAAACAGAGATGAATCCATAGAGCATCATTAAATTGATTTGAGAGATAAAGTTCTCAAGGGGAGGACGTCACTGTCCCAATCACAATTTGAATCTTGTTCTCCTTTGACAGCAAGGCAGGGACGAATTTCGCAGTGCTAGTCACGTGTTTCTGATCATGAGTTTAATAGAGCACGCCTTTTGTAGTCACGCTCCAAGAAGAAAGTCTATATAATGCACCATTTTATCGTATCTGTTAAACCAAACGCGTCTTTGGTCTAAAGAAGGCTCCACGAAATCGCGGTCACTACATACTGGATACTGTACAAGATCACGGCGAATTATCTTCATCTCAGGATTGCGAATCGATGTATATTATTCACTTACTCTTCCTGCAAGTAGATATCCCGTGTCTCAACTTTGCAGGAGCCATGATTCCGAAGTATAGCACTACTCTATGAAGTCTGCCAAGCAGCAAACCAGGCTGTTATTGCCTAGTGACGGGTTTAAATGACATCAATAACAAAAATTCAGGTTCAGAAGAAATTCCCTAAGTGAAGGAGGTGCATATTAATAAACCCTGCATCTCGACTGATCGCTTATTTTCTCCTTGAAAGCTGTTCCTGACAAAATTTATGAGCATCCATTGATGTGCGTAACGGTCTGCATTAGTTAAAAGACTTTCAAATTCCTATGGACAGCGAGGGAACAAACATTTTCTCTGCCCTAACAAAGAGGAGACGTCGACCTTGGACTCAGGAGGAGGATGATCTTCTGATTGGCCTGATATCTAGGTTCGGCGATGCTCGTGGCAAAAGTGGACATTGGAGCGAAATCAGTCGAAGGCTGCAGACGCGTACTCCGAAAGAGTGTCGCAAGAGGTGGTTTCTCTCCCTCGACCCTCGAATAAAAAGGGGAAAATGGACTGCTGAAGAAGACAATGCCCTTTTGAAAGCATTCGAGTCATTAGGACCTCAGTGGAAAAAGATATCCGAGGAGATACCAGGGCGCGTGGACGACCAGTGTGCTAGACGATTTTATGACGTTCTCAGCCTGACGGCGCAAGACAGACTACGGCCTTGGACTCCTGAAGAAGACCGACTGCTTGCTAACCTCTACGTAAGATTCGGTGGTCCAAAATGGCGTCAGATCGCTCGTGAAATGAACGGAAGAACCGGGTTGGTGTGCCGAAATAGATGGAGGAAACTTCAAGGGTCTAACGACATTTCTTGTGTTCTTGAAAATGGGATAGAGGAGCTGGTATCAAATGTCAATGAAACGTCTATCGCGGCACCTCATTTGCCCCAAATGGCATCTCCAGTTCAGGGCTCACCTCTGCGAGCTAACAAGAACAACTTCATTAACGGCGTGAATAATATGCGCTCTGAATTCACATTATCCTTGGAATCAAATGACCCCTGCGAGATTGAGCGCCAGGTGTCGCATGCAATAAGCGAGCATGACGTCGAGCGTCTTCTAGCAATCGCAGCTCAGCATAACAGGCAGATTGTGGTGCAGCAGCATTTATATCCCTTGCAGCAGCAAAATCATTCTGCACAGCATTTTCAGTCTATAGTCGAGTCTGCATCAAAGATACCGGATCCTGTCTCCTTCGTTGATCTAGAAAGCTATCCAACAGAAGGTGGTATTGGTTTCTCATCAGATATGTACTGATGTATTGTTCCTCAAAAGCTTCCATGAATCGCCAGTGCATCAGATCATGAGCGCTTAGACTCGATTTTTAGATAAAAGCTGGGAGTCTCCTGCGGTCTATGCAAATACACGAATCCCATTTTCGAATATAGGGGCCTTCCTGCGATCATCAACCAACGATTTTCAAAACTATCACTGTCCAGGGTTGATTTGAAAGATGATTCACCTGCCAGCAAAACGACATTACGGATTTTTCTCTACTTGAAATTCAGCAAACAACATTGACACTATACGGCGTTGCTTATAAAAATTCAGAATGGTAAATGATGTGCCTATTTATCAATAGCGCCTCGCAGATAATTCAGACAAAAAGTATCAACCCAGTTTAGGTGAAAACCTAGAAGGATCGTTTGGTGGCTGAACTACTTCTGCAGAGAAACTCAGTGCAGTATAGAATTGTTTCGGCCAAGCAATGCCTCACTTGGTGTATATTAACCATTCACAAGGATGGTTTGACCTGTCTGCCACCATCCCTCGGAAACGATGAATCGGATGTACGGAACAATATCATCAATTTCGGTTAAACCACTCTTGGAGAATTTAGAAAGCTCTGCAGCGGTCTTGTGATAAGCCTGGGCTTCCGATGATTCTTGAGGGTAGAAGAATGGCGTGTCCATTGGTCCTGGACCAAGAGCGTTAACATTAATACCACGTTCTCCAAACTCTTTGGCTGCAGCTCGAGTAAATGCTCCACAGGAGCCTTTATCCGCATAAGATGCATAAAATGGAGTGAATGCACCAATCAAATATGTTGTTAGCGTCAATACACTACCATTGTCAGCTACGTAGATGCCAGCTTCTTTCAAGAAGAAAAACGCAAGTTTTGAGTTCACGGCACTCATCTTATCGTATTCTGCTCCAGTTATGTCGAAGATCGGCTTCTTTAGGACCTTTCCGACAGTATTAATCGCAATATCGGGTCGTCCAAACTTTGCTACCACATCTTGGAACAACTGAGAAACAGCTCCCGCCGAGCTGAGATCAGCCTCGCAAAACCTCTGCTTCGGCACCAAGCCTCTTGACCGCGTCTGCAGTCATTTTGGCATCCGATGCTTGACTGTGATAGTGAATCGCAATCGCCTTTGCACCATACCTCGCTAGGTCCCGCGCAAGAAGTCCACCAAGATTCTTGACACCTCCAGTTATCAGTACGACTTTATCTCTGATTGAGTGGCTTTACATTTTGACGTTTATACGTAATTTACAACACATTCTATGTCCATTCGATCTATATATGTTTCATCCGCATTGCTGTATGATTGCTCCTATTAGAGATACTAGTCACCTGACCTCCGTCCTTAGATAGGCTACATTCTACATAACGATGGTTAAGCGTAAGCAGTGCGGAGTTTCTGCGCTCTTTTACGATTCAGCTCAATTTCAAGAGCCAGACTGCGGGCCAATTTTATGCACATCATACTCGACATTTAGCCACAAAAAGAAAATGCCTAGCTTCCACAGGTGACCATGTTCATTCAGACGATAATTAGGACTACTTAAGTCACTGAGGCACGTTTTTCGATATTTTCTTGATATGGCACTCTTCTGGCCTTAACGCTAAGGAAATCAATAATCCTTGATCAGTAGCAGCCCAATGTGTTTGGCACGCTTCATTAGGGAACCTGTCTAGCTTTTTGTAATGGTGACTTTCTAATTCATAGAGCGATTTCGTCTTCCTCTTCTTAATGACTAGACAAATGTTAACAGGATTTAGGTCTGACCAAGTCATACATACTTCACAATCTAGGCGCATCATTTGGATATTGAATCGCTCTTCTTGGCGAGTGGTCATTTTGAAGTTGCAAAACGATCAGACTGTTTCAAATTAGGGTAACACCAGCCTGCATTCATAATCCCGCTACGTTGGCAAGCGCACTGCGAAACCGCACTAAACCCTAACCTTCCATCGATATCATTAACTAATCTAATTCTTTCTCCGTGATGGCTTTGCCATACTAAGGGTCATATTGTCACAGATAATCTGCAAGTAAATGTCACACGGAGGGACAACTCGAGAAATTTCTTTTTCTCCAAAGTCGTCAAAAATGCGGAATGAGCCGCTATCCTCTCTACTATCTACGAAAAAAATAATCGGAGTTATAACTCACACGCTTGAAAAGCGTTAATCTGACCAATTTCAAATTTGGATCCCGGGATAACAGCTTTTTATAATCGGCATTCTAACCATTAAGACTAGCGGCAATTAGCTATAGGTAAGCTACTTGGGACAAAAGCCGAAAAGTAAAATTATGGGTGTTCGGACGGGCGATGCGTAAACCAGGCCACAAATTATATCATAATCTCTCCCAATATCACAGCAATCAGGAGACCACTCAGTGGCTGTAAATTCTTACCTGAATTGGACACCTCTACAGAAGACTCAGAAGCACTTTCCGTAGGTACCGCCGGCAGTCCTGAGTTTGATCCAGTTGGTATGGAGTGATGTGTCGATTCAATGGGAACGTTGCTGCTCTCATAGCCTAGACTGCTTAGAGACGTCTCAGCAGGCTGAGGGCCGGATTCAAGACTTGAGCTAGTGAGCTCCGTTGCAGGTGACTCTGAAGGCGTTAATGTCAAAGTTGTCGCTTCTGTTATTGTATACTCCGTAGATCCATATGTGAAGGTCGTCGGTGACGGACAATATGTGGTGAAGTACGAAGTCAGTTCTGTTGTAACAGTGGGAATCGGTTTGGCAGTATTTGTGTGGATACCACTGCCACTTGCCAGAGAGTTAAAGCTCGAATCGACTGCAGACGATTTAGTGACCTCCGTGCAACCGCAATCTTCCACTGTCAATGTTGTAGCCTCAGAAACGGTATAAACTGTTGATCCATACGTGAAAGTTGTCGGAGAAGGACAATATGTAGTGAAATACGTTGCCGTGTTGGTTTTGGTAATTCCCTGCGGCGAAATAGGACCTGATTCCGACTGACTAGAACCGGAGGATGCGGACTCAGATACGGACACAGAGCTGCCCACTGAGGAGGGCAAAGCTGGAGAGCTCAGAGCAGGGGATATAGTGGCACCAGTTGTTTCGACAACAACACTGGAAGCCGGTGATGAGGACTTAGACAACGGGGTTGAGCTAATCGGCAAAGCGGATGAAACCGATGGGCTGATAGTTGAAGCGGTTGCACTAGTCGTCTCAACAGCAACACTGGAAGCGGGTGATGAGGACTTCGATACGGGGATCGAGCTAATAGCCAAAGATGATGAAGTCGGTGAGCTCAGAATAGTCGACGCGGTTGTGCTAGTTGTCTCGACAGTGCTGCTGGAACTGGGAGGCGGAGGTGCTGGCAACGAAGTAGAGTTGACATGCGAAGAAGATGGGGTCAGGGAGCTAAAGACAGATGATATGCCTGCACTAGTTGTTTCAACACTGGCACTAGAGGCTGAAGACGAGAACTTAGACACTGGAATCGAGCTACTTGCCAACGAAGATGAGACCGATGAGCTGAAGAGTGTTGATTCGGTCTCACTCGATGTCCCGATGGTACTAGTGCAACTGGTAGACGAGGGAATAGGCACAGTAGTAGAGTTAACCACCGAAGAAGATGAAATCAGCGAGCTGGAGGTAGTAGACACTGCAGCGCTGCTAGACATCAAAGAAGAAACGCTAACAGTAGAGGACTGTGCTGTCTGGGATGTTGTTGATGTTGACGCATTCCAACTTGTTACAGCACTTGAGGAAGAGGGCGGGGGCATTATAGTTGTCGGAGCACTTGAGGAGGATGGAGAAATTGTGCTCGTCGGAGTACTCGAGGTAGAGGACGGAAGCGTGCTTGTTGGAGTACTCGAGGTAGAGGACGGAAGCGTGCTTGTTGGAGTACTTGAGGACGATGGGGAGCACTTGGTCGTAGGTGTCTCAATCACGACTTCGATCTCCGTTCCTGGTCCGTTCGATCCTTTAGTCTCAATATTAGTGGTATAAGTCGTCGTGAAGCTGCCTGTCCATGGCTCGGTAGTTGTCGTTCGGAACTCCGGGGTATAAACTGTCTCGTCAGGAACTTCATATGTCATACTGCTCGACACCTCATACATTGTGGTAATATATGTTGAGGTTACTGTGCCAGTCCACGGTACTGTGGTGATTATGGGACATACAGAAATGTGATACTCGATCTGCTTGACGGTATCGGAGAAGTCGGTGATGAGATTACCCGCTGGATCAGTGACTGTCATGTTTAGCTGAAATCTGGCGTCCCAGTTGAAATATACCATTCTGATAGGGTAAAATTCGCCTGCAGTTAAATTCATGCCAATAACGAGCTCACCATCCATATAAGGACCACCATAACCGTCGAGGAAGGTACCGGTAGAAGCGCCATGTACAACGGTTGTCACCGTATTGTTGATAGGGCCGCAGCAGCTTGTCTGTTTACCTCGTGCTCCAAGTTGTAGCGAAGCGCCATCATCGGCGCCTAACGCAAAGGTGTATGTTCCATTCATCTGTGGGAAAAAGTAGCCAGATAGCTCCATAGTGAAGTTGTCCGTTGTGATTTCTTGACCATAGACGTTGTTAGTGGTTTGATCACCCAGTATAGTGATGTCACCGACTCCACTTACGCTTGAGATCCACCCACCCTGAAGAGCATAATCCGTAGAGAAGAAATTGGTATCGTTGTAGCCCACGGGATCGAGATGAGGATAGCGATAGAAGTTTACATCGAATCCATTACCCGTTACAGACGCATATTCTGTAGAGCATCCATTTTGGGCCCGAGCACCACTGGCCAGAATGCTGACCGCTACAAGTAAAGGTGACCCTGGTTTCATTCTGCTTGCAGATCGAACACGAGTGCAGGTCTATCGAGGGGGGTCACAGTTCGCATCCCTTTATATATACGCGTTGTACACGCTAATCTCCATACCTCTACGCTTTTGCAGGCGCCGAATGCAAGCGCGATCTCACTGAAAATCTGCGGCACTAGGAATGAAGAGTGATCAGAGATCTGTCCACCCCACCACGCAATATAGAAAATGACTATTCTAAACGAAGCCGAGACGGGACCTTCTACTCTTAAAGTAGGGTGATGATTTGACCTTTTAAATTTTAGTTACAGGACGGAAATCCTCCGTCACCGGCTCTTCTCTGATGTCGAATAAATCAGTACCGCACCGCGCCCGAGTTCGATCGGCTTTCAGGACTTAGATTTTACGCACTCTGCATCTGATCGAAACTCTGCTTAGCGGCACGCAGACCACACATTTTTCAGGCGTCCGATGATTATGATGCACGCTATGTACTACGGCTTGCAGATCACACTGGACATGCGTCACAAGCCTTGTTTGCCGTATGAAGTCGGTATATAGGGATAATTTCTTCGTATTCGCGGTTACATTAGACCATTATTCTAAATAGTACACAAGTGTTCATGTATGCTACGCGCTTGATCAGATCGTCGTACTGAGCTAGGAGTAGTCCGAGAGCAAGGCAGACATTAATAATGATGTTTTTTTGAAATGCCGCGTAGAAAGATTTTCTGAACCTGCCTTTGCAGCAGTAGATTATCCACCGAGGTAGGCGGCAGCGAGTCCACTATTAAATAAGAGAGCATGCAGCTCAAAGTTTGGCAAGCTCAGCAATGTTGTTGTGGTAGCATACGCAGCATGTGAACACCATTATGTCGGGATTTGGAGAACAAAGTGGATTTCGGGCCAGATCGCTCCATCTTAAAATTGTTTAAACAAGTCGAAGCATAAGCTAAAATAGTCCTAAGGTCATCTAAAGTTTGGCAGGATTTTAACATCACTCGGTAGCCAGGTATCTTACATAGACCTTATAGTGGATTTCATCTCTTGAGAAAACACCTAGGAGCTATCCGTGCATTCTCTCTGTAGCGAGCACTCCTTGATTTGCTGTTTAGCTCATCGACGCACTGGATGTTTTGCTGCATATGCAGCAGCTGCAATTCCGTTTGCATTTGAGGTAGTATCTTGCATGTTGCATATATTACAAGAGGCCGATCTCGACCAATAGTGTCGCAAGATTTTTCCACTCCTGTTGTGGCTATAATCATCGAGCTCATATTCGATTTCTTGTGACGTTTGAGTGTCATATTAATCTGATTGCATGGCTCTAGGTAGATGGCTAATTATTGAAAGCTAATAAGGCGCTAGTTATTTACAGCTGAACCCTGAAAAGCAGGGCAGATTTCTTGAAACAAGACCTCACACGGCATTATGCGCTGAATATTGGTGAATTTAGTCAGAGAGTTGAGGAATCAGATCTTGCCTCTCTAAGCTAAATGTTATGTATGCCATTAATCAGGAAGGAGAAAGGCTTTCTGACAATAAGTTACTAGAGACTTCAAAGGTTTCCAGCGATTGGTTTAATAGTCGTGCTACCAGCTCTCTTCTCTGTGGCGCTGAGTATAATTTCACATATATATCCATTTATCACCAGATCCCAGAAATCTCACTAAGTGACCAACAGATTTTTCCAGCCTCAGTATTCTCATCCTGCAGAACTCTTTCGGTATCTAAAGGTCGGTTCTACAGCCCCGGGACCAAATAAAACATCTAAAATCCAACACTTACCGCCGAGGTAAAGGAGGGGATTGACTCCCGCGACATTTAGACATCTTGAACGCGCTTTTATACTGACACGTTCGAAACGGATAAATGTAGATAGGAAGTAATCAGTGGCAGGAATAGCATTAGGGTCCCCAAGTATATCTTAATATTGGGCCAATGTTCCAAGCGGAAGATGATAAGCACACCATATTCGACAAAACTATTCGTCGTCTTTCGCATCAGATCAGCGCAGTTTTTATAGACGAGAGCGAAATTAACAAGATCCGTTTGCTGAGCATCAGCCAGTATAGCTGCGCTACGACATTAAACTAGATATAGGTCATGATCGCGTCAGTATAATGGGCACTCCAACTGACTATAAGATTTGTGACATCTGAAAAGAAGAAGCCAAATGGCCCGAAGAGAATTCAGCTACGGCAGGGTAATATTATAAATATGTCTGCATGTTCAAAAAAGATTGCTCAAGGACTCACAAAACAGGATCCAGTGTGCAAGGAGTAGAACACAAAAACTGGTACTTGACGACCGCAGCTCCAAGCAGTTCTATTTACTTCCAAAGATTAATGTTGGAGTGTTAGAAAACTGAGCGGCTCCGAAAACGCCAAATAGCTTATTAGCTGAAGGTGAAAGTAAATTCACCGTCCTAGACTTTCCGTTCGGATATCTAGCGTCACAAGTACTCCTGAGGGCTCGTAAAAATATTTAGACTTTAAGAGCTTTCAAATGGTGCTAAGCTCCAGAATTCCACAACTGAGATTTTCTTAATTCGTTCAATATGAGAGACAGCAAACCAGGCACATGTATACTATCTGGCTGACCTGCTCTACTACATTAAATTATTGCTTCTAGCATTTCGCAGCACATACATCGGCGCAGCTATTGCGCTTGTCAGGTCTAATCGAACTGAGGAGTAGCCTCGGTTAAATTATTGTATCACGGCGAGCATGGCGGATTAGTAATAACAGATGCAGACATGCAAATTGCATCTGGCGCATTGACGCAAAGAGCAACTTGCATTTGACTAGATCTGCTATACATCCCCCTGGAGGATACGCTTAGAGCTATGAATAGAATGGCTCGTGCAAAATCATCAAGGTAAAGTGTCATGCGCTGAAGTTAGGCTAGTGCTTGTAGCGAAAGGGGTCCGTCGGAGTCCGATTTACTCTGATAAGATGCGTTCAAAAGCCCAAGCCTTGAAATGCTATTAAAAGTTCGGTGTAGTCATAGCACAACACCGACGCGCACGGCAGATCCAAAAAGGTCCTAGAACTGTAAGGTTGCTTGAAATATGAACGACTTTGTGTGTAAAATATCCGGAGATTTTGGGATATCATACTATATGTACCTGAGATATTGCCTCCTTAGTCTGCTGTAAAGTACTCAGTGCTCGAATCTGTACTTTCTATATCTGCGAGCCGATTTGATCTCGCATCGAGCACCCGTAGTTAGTAAACAGATCTATTAAAAGTTTCTTAAACAGAAATAGATGCATGAGATCGCATGAGAGATTTCCCTGATCTGCTAGCCATCGGCGCATAACTACATGCTAGCTAGCTCGGAGTCTGCTCCCACGACCTGTGAATCCGGTACACCAAGAAAGCGCTGATTTCTCAAGCAGGAGGATATACCGAGCCCTTCATATCAGGTGGTCCATGCGGCAAAATCTAATTTTTTAGATCAGGTATTCGCGATGGCCGGCGAGGAAGATATGGAATCGCTGCAGGTCGCAAGACTAATTACTCTGGGTCGGTAACGTTGCACGTGAGTATGTCGTTCGTGGCGACCAGAATCTCAGTCAGAAAAACGAGCCATGAGTATTAAAACTAGGCCCCCAAATTATCGAACAGCAGTTACAATCTTTTTTGAAAGGGCTACGGGGTACTCTTTTGACTGAACCAAGTTCGCGAGGCAGACTTTTCTG
Source organism: Wickerhamiella domercqiae (assembly GCA_001599275.1). Taxonomy (NCBI): domain Eukaryota; kingdom Fungi; phylum Ascomycota; class Dipodascomycetes; order Dipodascales; family Trichomonascaceae; genus Wickerhamiella; species Wickerhamiella domercqiae. Next base: position 2,026,240 of record BCGM01000001.1, read on the forward strand.
GAGTTGCCAGTAAAGCTTTTGCCGCTTATTTTCAGATCTAGCAAGACGACTCACGACTAATGACCGATCCTCAAATGGCGATATCGGCGAAAAAGCTGTATTCTAGCTGTCGGCATGTAGCTCTAGCCTCAAGTTTTGAAATGCCAGTCTGTCATTCCGAGACAAATTATGTCAAAATTTGTTTCTGTTGTAGTGCCATTAGCAACAGGGAGCTAGTCTTTTTTTCGGAGTTCCTCCCTAGGATTCAACTTCCATAACTAGGCGTTTTAGAGAGGCAATATTTTTCAAGCAGGCAACGGCGGCCTCAGACTGATCGACAGCTGGCAGTCTTTATTCTGCCCACAGCCTGAAAATATCTTTGTGCCGTAAATCATCATCGGATATGCTGATTTTCTCCCAGCTTTCTCTTGGATACGCTCTCTGTAGAATTAGTTTTTGGCTTCCAGAGAATCCGTTGCAACGCCCCCAGCCAACACAACTGCTTGTAGATAATATATACGAAATTGGCTAGTCTCCGCTCAGTCAAATTCTTCAGATTGCCGTTTGGGGCTCCTTCACGGTTGGTCACGTGAGTGTATAGAACGGCTTGCAGTAGTAACTATTGACAACTCATAGTTGTACCGTACAGATTGTAAGAAGGACATTTCCATCTTTAATATATACAATTTCTTGGTGATTTTGGCACGCAGTGAAACAGAGGCTGAATAAATGCTAATAGAAACGGACCGCGCATATTATGTGTTCTATAGGAATGTTAACCAATCAAGTAAATAGAGTACAAACTACACTTGAGTTGAAGAATTTTTCGAAATAAGCTTTGTTGTCTTCATATGACAGGATATAGGTAGGAAGAAAGTCAAACAACCTAATTCTCTTCACATATGTGACTGCAATCTTACTGATCAAGCTCAAGGACGATTCCAACTGCGGTCACTGCGCCCTCGTCTTTAGAAACTGCTGTACGGATTCGGTCACGAGAAATACAATATCTCTGTCGGCTAAATGGTCTCTTTTTTATGATGAACGCACGCAAGCTGTCAAAGTAGAAGCAAAGTGAACTTCCACATTACACACCATACGACCTATAGGCGACCTTACATATAATACTGCTGGATGCCGTGTCTACTGCATTTGACAGAGTACTGGACCTGATAAGTGAACCTGGAGACATAAGTCGATCGGTACATTTATAGCTCCCCAACTCGACCGAGACGTAAAGAGCATTAAGATAATAAAGAAGCGGATATATAATTTGAATACGCTGAGGGGCAAGCAGCCCAAGCGAAAGCATCGCGATAAAAGCTAATTCTGAGGTACTCAGACAAATGGACTCTTTTCCGAACTTTTCCCCTGTACTTCGCAGCTGGCCACTAGAGCTTCCTCCGGACGCATCTTGACTGCCTTTGGACCTTTGTATAATTTCTTGCCTCCGGCATACCAGAGCGCTACAGATATACCTATTACTCCAAAGAAGAACACTACAGCATAATTCATTGTTTGAGCATCGACAGGTAAATTTGTTGGCATGAAGAAAATAACAGAAATGAAGACTGTCCAGGCAACCGACCAAATATTGACCGGGACTGAATATTTGCCAAGACTCCACGGACCAGGCCGGTACTCGTCAAATATGAGCTTGGCGCAAATCGGAATGATATAGCTCCAGTCCAGAGCTATGGCGCATACTTGAAATATGGCGTTGATGGCTGTTTCGCTCGCCAGCGCTATCAAATTGATAGCAATAGAGATTGCTATTGTGATCCATACAGCGTTTACAGGTGTTCTGGTATAACTATTGACAATAGTGAACCATTTACCAACTAGCGGGTACATGCCGTCGCGAGCTTGGACCCAGACTGTCCGAGCGTTTGCCTGAGCGCCTGTAATGCCGACAAATATATTGACAAGGAGCATAGCAACAGAAAAAAATATTCCTGCCTTTTTCCCCATTGAATTGTAATATATCATTGCCACGGGTTGTGTCTGGCTCATGATATACGCCGGATCACCCATGCAAAACGCGAGCACAATGTTGTAAAGGAAACCTAGTACCCAGGTCGCCGCCATCGCTAGGGATAGAGCCCATGGCGCCGTGATAGCTGGATTGAGGAGTTCGTCGCTGATTTGACTAGTAGCCGTGTATCCAGTCATAACCCAGGAGCATTCTAGAGCTCCAAATATGAAAGAAAATCCCACAGGTGACCAACCCGAGTTCGCCTCAACATGAGTGAAGACGTAACTAGCCTCATGTTTAGGAAAAGTTGTAGCGAGCAGGGCTACGGATCCGCTAACCAATAACGAAATGTGAATGACAACATACCACTTAGTCGTACGCTCGAGCCACTTAGTTGGTAGAGTATTAACTATGCCGATAAACGCCAGGAGCGCAGCTTGGACCCCTACAACATGGTTTGTAGTTGGTTCATACGTAAAATCAGTGCCCATTGCTACCGTCTCAAGAAGGATGCTCGCAGTTCCGTATATTGTAGAACTGAGACCTGCAAACTGACCCAAGAGATTAATCCAACCATCTGTCCAGGCTAGAGAAGGCCCCCATCGTTCCGGAACTACTCTAGAGCAGCAGTAGTAGAGGCTACCTGAGGTTGGGTAAGCACTTGTGAGTTCTGCAACTGAAAGGGCTATACACATACATCCGATGCCGGTCACAAACCACATCCAAACAGTACAAGCTGCACCACCGGCCATAAGCGGGTAAAAGAAAGTTGTCCCAATAGTACCAAACAGCCCAGAGACTGAAAATGCAAAAGAAAATGCTGCGAAAAGGCCAAACTCTCGTCTCAGCTCCGACTTGTAGCCGTTGCCTGCAGCTCCAGAAAGCTCTTCATCTGTTGATAGCTGCACAGATTCTACAACTCCTACGCTGATATCACCAGCCTTTGATTCGAAGTATTTTTCAGTTTCAGACATCCCGTGGCTCACGATAGTGACAAGTCTCGCCTCTGATCTCGATATATTAACATGATGAGTAATAGTATCATTTGAGCTGATAAGGGTGAACGATAAGGTGCAGATCCTAACTTTTGCAAGTGATCGCCGGACGAGCTCTCGAGTCGAATGCCCTAACCCGGATTTGTTATCAATGCGCTCGAATTCCGAGCCAGAAAGTTATGAAGCAATATAAGCAATAAATAAGCACTGCAAGTGGACAGAATTAGTATATACCATCTGTTATCGAAGAAGAGCTTATGCGTTTAGAAATCTGCATTATAGACGGCAGAGATTTATACGTAAGAGAGACAGTAACATATGCCCTTTGATGCTTGATAATCATGGTTACCCGCAGGGCGGAATAAGTTTGAAGTAAATCATGGTGTCTCTGGCGTCATGGCGGTAAAAAATCATATTATTGAAGCAAGCGAATTGCCAAAGATATTATTTTAGTTCAGCAGTTAATCAATTGGTTCCTTTACTATACAGTAGTGAGTGCTTTCGAAGAATTAGGTGCGGCTAAGAGGCCTCCGCTCCGCTACATTTATGTCATATCAAACTCCGCCATTACTGCTCAGAGTCGGATAGGTGGGAATCAGCAGCTGATAAGATATCTGAGTAAGGGGATATGAATGGGAGGGCAATCTTGTTAGCACCCAGAATGACTACAACCGAAAGCGCATCCTTAACGTTAGTTTCACCGTTACCAGCTGAAGCAGGCACATCCTCAGGTACTAGGAAGGTCAAGCAGTGGAGGTACGAACCTACACCCATAAAATTCGATCCAAAAAGGCACCTCAACATCGAATTACCCGAGTGGACCAAAAACTTGTCTGCATTTGGGTATCAAGACACCGAGGGCCTGAGCGAAGTTGGGGCTACAGCACCTTTCCGTGTCTTTACTGATGAGGCAATACGACTTATGCGGCAAGACGTCCTGTCAAGACCAATCCAGGAGAATTGCGTCTTTGCCTCTCCCAGATCACCTTATATGATCAGAGGTTATGCCCCCAAGTATTCTCAGTTTATCTACGACGCCTGGATGCACCCAGAAACGATCAAAGCGGTCTCACGCGCTGCAAATGTTGATTTGGTGCCAGTGTTTGACTATGAAATTGGACATGTGAATATTCAACTCGGTGATAGAGGTATTGAGGGCGTTAAGGATCTCACTGAAGTGCCTATGCCTCCACTGCAAGCGTCTGAAAGGTTTGAGACGAGTATTTTAGATGAAAAACCGGTATTTGCTTGGCACTACGATGACGAACCATTCGTAGCTGTTCTTATGATGTCAGATACCACAGGAATGGATGGTGGGGAGACTGCGGTCAAATGCAATAACGGCACCATTGAAGTGGTCCCAGGTCCAGGGCTGGGGAAAATTGTGGTTATGCAAGGCTCCATGCTGAAACATGCCGCGCTCAGGGCACGCAATTGTCATGAGCGCATGACCATGGTTACAAGCTATAGGCCTCGTGATCCGTTTAAGAGAGACACCACTCTTATGACCCTAACTGTTGAGTCGTCGGATATATCTGTCATGGGGAGTCAATGGCTTGAGTATCGGCTGAATGTTCTCAGAGACCGCTGTAGTATCATGGCAAGGAAATTCGCAAAAGAATTTACCCGCGCAGAAGTGGAGAACTTTTGTAAGGAACAACAAGAATGGCTTGAAACTACAGCATACGAGCCGTTCCAGAGAGATGCAGCAAGTTAGGCCAAAAGATGATTCCCGGACTTCAAAAGACCGCATGGAGAACATCTCTAACGAAGGGTTGTTGCATCACTGAGGTTTCAACCCATTTATTTGTTCGAACCTCACAAGGAAGAGCCACAGTCCAGCAGTTTTTAGCTTGTAATCATTGCATCTAGGATATATTCCATGCGAGCACACAGGTCTGATCCTCTGACCTGCACAGTAGATTTTTCGCTGGTTTCGAGGAAGTTTTAGACATAACTTACGTAGTAAAAATATTTGCCTGAGCGCGTTTACTGCCTTAAGCGTGCTCTCCAGCACACATAAAATATTGGAATTTACACGTACATAATGCATTCTCGTTATATACCTCATATATTATCAGGAGCAGTGTGGCTACGACCAGCATTGATACCATCTCGTCCTAGTCGATCTGAGGTATCGTGTAATTTTCGTAAGAGACACCGTGACGCCTGTGGCGAGCGTCACACCACCGAATATGCGTCAAGGTATCTTTTTTTACGGTAATGTATAAAGAGTGGTCTAGTGAGGTTACTGGACGACGTTAAGCTCATGTTCCAACGTGACGCCAAACATATTGGATATAGTTTAGTTGGAACCTAAATCTCTGTATACCTAGGACAAGACTTGCAGCACACCGCGCGCGGGAATCTGGCTCCGTTTGGGCGAACTCTGTTTGTCGGAAGCATATGTTCTGGCAGTGGGTAAATGGGTATACTGTTGAAGCTGGTACATGTAACGCGGGATACCCTGCGCTTATCTTAGACGCAGAGCTCAAATATGTATTAGCTTTGCGTCATGGGAGCCTTCATACTTAAAGGATCTACTTTAACAGATGCACCATAGGGGGATAATGACTGACAACAATCCAGGCATTGGTCCTGCTGCATGTCAGGTTGGGGGACCTGCAATAAGCCAAATAGTAATATATTTTTGTAGTTACGGAGAATATTTATGGCACGCTCATTACGACTCTTCTCTGTTATGAGTGCCGTTATAAAATGATATACACAGAGGGTGCAAGGGCGCTGAAGACTCAGCTATCGTCTCCCCATACACCATTTCCAATGAACTTTTTAAGGTTATTCCTACCGGCCCATTCGTAGTACCAATTTTTGAATTACATGATCTCTATCAGCAAAAACCTTGTGAAAGATATATTGGCATTATGGAGTCGGTAAAGGTCTAAGCAAGCCTACCATGTAATGCAAGTTCCCCCGGAGTGCAAAATGATACTCCTAGTGCGCCATAAAATGCCTTTACTGATGAAGTTGCGGCATCCTGAGCAAGGAAGCGTTACGTGCTGAGGAAGAGAGGCATCACGATGGCTCGTTGCTTATCGATCCTCGGTTGCCACAAACAAGGATTAATTCTATGGTGAGAAGTCAAAGAGAGAGTCGAACAACTCAAACCTCTCAATTCTTGCTAGTAAAATGCAATCTCGGGCTCGAACAGGCACCACCCTAGATGCTCCAATAGCTGGTCGAGACTAAATTCGCATCGTGGTCCCAGGAAGCTCGTGTGAAAACTTGGCTTGTGGGCCGATGGACTGAGTGTCGACGTGTGCTATAGGGTTCCGTATTTACCAGCATATTTCATCTGATTCCATAGCGAAGGTATGCGATCTCGTTGGAGGAAGTCTGGGATCTCATTTTGATCGATGTTCTGAAATCGCTGAGTTCGTTCATGACGACGGCAACAGTTGAGAGCGGCAGACAAGCCTCAAGCGTCCCTCATGTGGCTGCTTAGGTTGTATCGGCTGTGCCTAAGGTAAAGAGCGAATATCCATTTAGGGGCCGGAGAGCTTAAAACCCGTGAACCTAAATCACAATAACCAGATCTAAGCTGGCACACGTCTGTTTAGATACATATGTTAGGTGACCATTTACCGACTGTACAAGCGGAAACTTAATACAAATTTTACCGAGTGGTCATTTGAATGCGAATAATGAACTTCAGTGATATAGCCGAGATTCTTCTCAACGCATGTGTCAAATACGATTTTATCTAAACTAAGAATGAAGGAGAAACCGATCTCAGGCTTTTTGTCTGATATAATGCAGAAAGAGTAACAGAGTTAAATAAACAGGCAATCTTTGGTTGATAGCTTCAAATGGTTCTGAGATTAGCTCGAAGGCTTGGCCCAGCCTGCTATCATTTGTGTGACGTAAGGGCTGCACATATTCCAACTCGGTCGATAATACCTCTCATCGAGAGTTCCAAGAATAGAATTAATAATTAATAAGCTGTAAGAGAAAACTATAATTCGCAATGATTAATTGTACCGTGCTTGTGCGTGCGCCGCAAAAAGGCTAGGTAAACTTTTTTTTGCACACAGGAGATGAGTCGCATAGGCTCCATTAAAACAGCATAAAGCGTGAAAAGTATCCACATCCACATATCTATTCAAACTAGTCTACTCAAGCCGGTTCACTTAGTGGCTGTCATCGAGATGACTCCTAGGCGATCCTCCCTATCACGACTTAACCCACCCTCTCGCAGATCGAGGCAAATTCTGTGCGGCTGGCACTGGAGGCGAGCGCGTATTGTAAGCAGAGATATCGTATAGTGCAAACTTTTCTGCAGAGCATTCTTGCATACTTGTCTGCTTCAGATGCAGGTGCTATGCAAACCTCGCCACATCCTGCCGCACAGTCTATATAAGTCAACAATTAGTAATACAAAAACGTTAAAATGGTATTCTACATCGGGCTCTACAACTCTCTTGGAATCAGCGACTTACCGCACGACCTATTTTACCAGCAGGATTGTAGCATATAGTCTAGATTTTTGTCGTGGAATAACACAACTCATCGTGCACCCACCAATGCGAGCCCCCACTAGTCAGCCCACCGAAGTGCGCGTTTAAGTAACCCTTGCATCGTTCCTCGGAGTAATACTGCAGATCAATGCGCAATGCAGGCCATAGATTTGCAGCCCGCACGTCCAATTGCAGCCGAGATCTCTAGTTCCGACACCGATTGAAAATTCGGCGTCTGTGATCACGATCCTGGCGCATCTTCGGAATGTGGACTTTTGAGTCAATAAGAAATGAGCGGCTGGGCAGCTCTTAGTAGACGCACTCACTCGCTCGTTGCTACTTTCGACATTTATGGACGCGGTTGTTTGGCTTGCCTGCTATAGTTCACAAGAAATTTAATGATACCCACCTATATAGGAAGCGATATAAAGTACACCATTTATTGACTTTTGGCTATTAGTTTCAATCTGTGATGACTCGGAGCGATCGGAGAAAGACGTCGGTACAGCGTTTCCCATAGGGCTGAAGCATATAACGTAACGAAATGCGGCTTCGATTCGAAGTTCCCTGAGAATGAGGGAGTGAATCAAGCACTTCCAGGCTAGGAACAATTTGCTTTGACATTGAAACCGTTCACTCATTTAGCTTGGCAAAGGAAAGTCTAGCTAATAGAGCTCATCCAAATTGATTTGCATGATACGTCTTTGCCATAGTTGCACGCGAAATTATATGATCAAGTGGGGGCGGAGGAGGGGGGCATAGCACCCGTCTAGCGCACTTACTACGCGGTTATCCATAATTTCAAATAGCTCAGAAATAGCCTATACCATTTCTTGTATGCTCTGTGGGCTCTAATTGCAACTTTAGAGCGTTGGTAATGTTCCAGGGATATGCTACAACTAAAAAAATTGTTTTCAGCTCACGTTTTCTCTAAAAACTAGTGCCTTGGGTGACCGAGTAAGCACTGCAAGTACCTGCTAGACGAGGTAATTTCCTCGCCACTTGTTAGACGAACGCTTTGTCCTATAGGGTCTTCCGCACATGCGTTTCATGCGAGCTTGGCTCAACGTTATCAGGGTAAGGGTATGCATATCAATTCATCGCTACGTGCATTACCGTATAAAAGATCCACTCTTACATTTTTCTTCTCGGTACCCAGCTAATCGGAAGACATGACATCAGGGATGCTGTCGCTTGTCACTATTTTGACTTTGACCAGCACAGCTTTGGCGCAATCGGGATGTCCAGGAGCCTATGCCGATGAAACTGGAGATGGTTTCAATGTGAACTTTTATCACTATCCCCATTATGACAAGGCAGGATTTGATGATGCCAACTACTTCACCGAGACTTATGTCGACCAGGGGGGCTGGATGAGCAGCCTTGCAGGTGTTGCAGACATCAATATCAAAGGTACTCAAAACGATAACGTCGTTTACGGCGTACCGATAACGACCCAAAATTTTAGTATGGAATTATCTGGATATTACTATGCGACAACAACTGGAACTTATAACTTCCAACTTATTGCAGATGATGGTGCATCTCTGCAATTAGGAAAAAACGAGCATACTACTTGCTGTGGCACACTCAATGATACTGTGACATCACTTGTTTACGGATCCTCCACGGGTGTATTGGCAGGCGCTTCTTCTTCTGGAACCTACCAGGACGGAGAGCTGTCAGTTGATGTGAATTTGACCGCTGGACAATATTACCCCATGAGGATAGTCTATTTCAACTGGGATGGCATCTATCAGCTCACTTTGACCGTCACCGAGCCGTCAGGTAATCAGGTCACCAGCTTCGGCGACACTGTAAAGCAGATCACTTACAGTCCTATCGGTTGTCCTGTCACGACAACTGTGCCGTGGACCGGTACCGCGACTTCTACGAGCACCACTGATACCTTAATTGTCTCGAGTGGAACGACGTATACCGTTTCCGACTTCATTATTTATACCCCAGACCTTCGTGTCACCACCACAGAGCCGTGGACAGGGAGCTTCACCAGTACCTACACAACTGTAATTGAGACTACTGGATCTAGTGGAACGGGCACAGAGTTTGAAATCGTGATTGAGACTCCAACAACTCCGGACCTTACGACTACCATCCCCTGGACGGGAGTTGGCACTTCGACCTACACTACTCTGGTAGGATCCGGCAGTGACGTTACTACTGAGGTTGTCATTGAGACCCCGACTAGCGCC